>ML664070.1:2361543-2453356 GCA_007570785.1 Antilocapra americana | reverse complement strand
GGCTCCAGTTTCGTCCATCTGAGTAGAATTGCTTCAAATGAATTTTTCCTTAATGCTGAGTAATATTCCATTGTGTATATGTACCACAGCTTTCTTATCCATTCGTCAGTTGATGGGCATCTAGGTTGCTTCCATGTCCTGGCTATTGTAAACAATGCAGCGATGAACATTGGGGTGCACGTGGCTCTTTCAATTCTGGTTTCCTCGGTGTATATGCCCAGCAGTGGGATTGCCGGGTCATATGGCAGGTCTATTTGCAGCTTTTTAAGGAACCTCCACACTGTTTTCCATAGTGGCTGTAGGAGAGGATGTGGAGAAAAGGGAACCCTCTTACACTGTTGGTGGGAATGCAAACTAGTACAGGGTGACCTTTAAATGTTTTCTTTCTGTAACATCAGTATCGATAGCATTGAAGTGGTAACAAGAGCCGCAAAGGTAAAAAGCAATTTAGCTTCATCTATTGTGATAGGTGTTGGGTAGGAAACTGTCTAATCTAGAGAGCTCTGGCCTGATGTATAATTTTCAGGGTGTCTTAGACACGGATGATCTTAAGCTTTCCTTCCTGAGGGTTTTCTGCATCTTTATCGAGTGCTTTTCAACCTGTAGTAAATAAGCAACCTGTTGATGCATTTCTGAAGAGAGGGTGAGCATCGTGGCTGAAGACCAGGGGCTGTGTCATTAGAATGTGTCACTTGTCACGGAATATACCTGAGAGAGGAGCTGTGGAGTATCTCCATACCAGGACTTTCCAGATGAAAATAAGAATTAATGACTCAATTTTTGGCACCAGTTTACTGTTCCCTAATTTGCTAAGTGACCATTTTCAGTAAATCCTTTGTCTTTGCAGTGCTCAGGATGGAGCTATGGTTATGAATCTGAATTCTTTTCTCCTTCACTCTCTCAACCCCACCTACATTCAGTCAGTTACCAGGTATTTCCTTTCCATATTACCTTCTAGAGTTTTTTCCCTTTCTCCTTCTACTATTCTAATCCAAATCACCATGATTTTTTCGTTATATGAATGTGACACCGTCCTGTTCTTAATCTCATCTGCCTCATATAATTTCCCTAATAAAGAGAAAACAAAAACAGTTAATTCTCCACACTACACGATGGAGCTATCATAGCAGTTAAGGATATAGGCTCTGTAGCCAGAATGTCTGGTTTTGAGTTATAACTGCATTACTCTGGCATATGCAGTTACATAAACCTGTTTAAACGTCTAAGCCTCAGTGTATATGAAAGAAAAAAAAATTCCCTGATGGAGTTAATGTGAAGATTAGAAGGTGTAAGCATTTAGCATAGAACTTGGTATATAGCAAACACTCAAAAATAACTGAGGATTGCACTCTCCTATGTAGAACCTCGACATTTCTTCTAGATAAAGCCAGTATCCGTTGGGCTTGCTCAGTGAGGCCCAGCTCCTCTGTCCAGCCCTGCTCTCACTGCTCCCTAGAGAGCTGTGTCCATTCTGAACCCCTTCCACTGCCCTCACCAGTCCATTCTTTGTCTTGTCTCCTATATATCCCCATCCTGTGTGTTCACCTGGACATCCTCACACTCTGAGTCTGGGAGGTTCCCTTCCCCTCCCTGAACACCGAGCCTTCCTTCTCTTTTTGTGACTGACTCCCACTCACCCTGCAGGGTCTCATGGATGACTTGCTCCAGAAAGCTGTCTCTGACGCTCCAGGACTCCTGAGGGACCTCTGAATGACTTCTCCGTAGCATTTGCCATGTTGTCATGTAACTACACATTTCCTTGTTTTTATGCTCTGCCTGATCTCTTTTGGCGGCAGAGTTTGGGTCATACTTTTTAAAAAATAGTTCTTGGCAATTTCATTCAATTAATGTGTGTTTAATAAATAAGTACCCAACTGGGGGACATTTTATGAAGTTTTATGATGCCTAGTACATAAAAGGTGCCTCATTAATATGTGTTAAATGATAAAATGCTATTGAAACCTTTTACCTATCCTTGATTTCTGTAACGATCATGCGTGGATATATTTAATATTTTCAAAATCCTAGAGTTATTCTGGTTTTAAAAGTCCTTATCCTAAATTCTGAAAAGCCCTAAAGTTCTCTTTAATGGGCCTACCTGGTGGCTCAGATGGTAAAGAATTTGCCTGTAGTGCAGGAGACCTGAGTTTGATCTCTGGGTTGGGAAGATCTCCTGGAGAAGGGAATGGCTACCCACTCTAGTATTCTTGCCTGGTGAATTCCATGGATGTAGAAGCCTGGCGGGCTGCAGTGAGTCCATGGAGTCACAGAGTTGAACATGACTGAGGGACTAACACTTGTAGTAAAAACTTAGCAAAGTTATATAATTTTCTGTCCAACATAAAGTATGGTTATGAAATGAAATAATGAACTCTATTTGTCTTTGCCCATCGATACACCAGATCTGAAGGCAGAGGTTTTGAGCTGCCAAATACAAAGGACTGTCAGTTTTTGGAAGACCAATAGCATCTCTAAGCATAAAGAAACTCTGTGTTCACTGGTCTTCAATGACCTCAAGTTTTTTCTTTCTTGACAGTGTGAGATAAGAGTTGGCTTACCAGGCATGCCACAAAGAAAATGATAGGATTTGTTTATATTAACTCTTCCCCTTGCTGGTGATAGATGCTTAAGCAAAGGGTGGAGTTACAGGTTCATTTGATGTAATTGGCTCATGTAATTTGGAAACAGCCTGATGCTCAGACTTGTTATCTAAATACCATTTACTATGAAACTTGAAAAGGAACTGTTTGGAGAAGTGGCTGATTATAGAACTTGGGCAGAGAAAACATGAGGTGGGCCTAGGACAGTTTGATATAATAAAGACTAATGGGGTCATGTCAAAAGGTCATAGAAGCCAGTTTGAAGAGACCTCCAGTGGCCAAATTCAGGATAATCTGAACATTCAAAAGAATAATGATCGCAATTAATTATTACACAAGCAAAGATTTCACAAAAAGGAAGGGAGGAGGGCAGGGGAAACTTGTTTGTCAGTGAGAATACCAGCTAATAAATGGGGAAGGAAAGATAGAATTTTGCTATCCCAAATGGAATAATTAAAGCAAGGGTTATCGGTGGATGAAAAGTGGTGAAAATTATTGGGAAAAACAATAGCCGCATGGTAACAAATTATCGCTCTCAGGATTTATTGATATAAAAGAGAACCTGTACCTTTACAATAGATACATGTGGCAGTAATCATCTTAACCAAGTGATCACGCCTAGTGTTGATAATAATGGGTTACCCTAACATTTTGTGTCTTTTGATATGATGAAATAGGAAGTTCACAGTATAAAATATTTTTTCCAAAACTGTTTAACTTGTATCTTGATGTAATTTTGGTTCATAGAAGCTATAAGTGATGGCATTAATTCAGTGATACCATGAAGAAATAATTAGACACATCCAGAATGTGGGGCATTCTATAACATATCTGGGTCTGGACTCTTCTAAAATCAGTGTCATGGAAAAAAAAAAGAAAAAATTTTGGATTAAAAATACTGCAAAAAATAAAGCATAATGGATAAAATTAATTTGGACCCTAGACTGGGTGTGGGTTGGGGGAAGCAGTTTAAAAAGACATTGGGTGGGCAATTGATGAAATTTGGATATGGGATGGATATGGGATAATATGGAGTTATTGTTAATTTAATGAGGTCCATAGTGGTATTGTACATATTTAGGAAAATGTTCTTATTCCTAGGAAATGCATGTAGAGTTATTTAGGAGTGAGGTGCCATGATGTCTGAACTTACTTTCACATACAGATTTGTATGAATAAATAGAGAAATGGCTGGCACACAAAAGCCCCTATGGCAGTATGTTATAGTTGTTGAGTAAATGGAATGCTCATCGTACTGTTCTTTCAATTTTTCTTTTGGTTTGGGAAAAAAAAAAAAAAAACTTGAAAAGGAAAGAGTTCAACATAGGAAAATAAAGCAAAAGTCTGGGATGGGTGGGCCGGCAGCCCCAGCTCTATCCAGGGCTTCTGATGACATTAGGGCCTGCTTCCTCTGTCCCTCAGCTTTGTTCTGCACTTGCACAGAGCCATTAGCGGAAGTGTGATCCTAGTGTTACCAGCCAGTTTGGGGATAACTATGAAAACCTCCAGCCATGATTCATAGAGAAGCTTGTTTATTCATTTTCAGTATTCCCAGTGTCTGGAACATTGTAGGCATTCAAAAACTGTTGACTGAAAAATACATAAATAAAAGGGTGACCAAACTTGATGACTGCCTGGACATGCAGAGCGTACTGGTGATTTTCTTCCAATCCAGTAAATATTTGTGAAATTGAATTATTTAAGGGGCAAACAAGGTTAAGATTGATTTCAGAAGTCAGGCAAAGTTCTGTTTTTAAATCATCTCTTGTAATACATTCAATAATGACTGTATTTCTTTTTGTATTTTTTTTTGCTTTCAGTAATACTTTTCTGAATTAACGATCAAAGCCCTTGAATGGCGCTCTACTGTAGTTTTTCCGACACAGGGGAAACTTTGAGTCTGGTGTGAAATCTTCAGAGGGTAGCATGTGCAATTATGCTTTGTTCCTTGGTGAGCTATGAGTTGGGCACTTAATTATGTAAAAAATATTGCAAGAGCACCATTGCATAATCCTCAAGAGAGTGATTATTGTCTGTCTTGGCAGAATGCAAGGCTTTTAATCTGTAAATAAGCAATTCTATGTGGAAGAGCTACATGCAGAGTGATTCTGTGTCATAAAGGTCTCTTATGAATTTTTAAAAATGAAAGCAGTAACTGTATGTGCAGATTGGCTGCTGCTTTTGTGCTTCAAAGGGTTTATGATGTTTCCCCTGTGGTTTTAACCCCTCCTGAAATATTTAAGCCTCAAGAAGGATTCCTGTAAAGGGTAAAACTATGTCTGGGTTAAGTCCATGCAAAACCTGAATGTTTCCAAAGTAGAAAAAGTAAAATGTGCTTTCTGAAAATTAAAAAACAAACCAAGATGGAAAACAGAACAACAAAATAAAATGTTGACAGTACTTTCTTTTTTTAAAAAAAGCAAAGATGAGATAATAGGCTAGTAGATCTCCCACCTATTGGAGGTTAATACCTTTATTTTTAATGTGTGCCATTGCAGCTGTTTCCGAAATTCACTTTCAGAGTATGCGTGTCCTTTGCTTAGTTGATCGGAATCTTAGATGCTGAAAGTAAATTCTGTTGGTGGTTTAAGTTGTGACGGCGGCTGCCTTACCTCTTTTACCTGTTGGTGTTGATGAGCTGAGCGTGTTCCCCAGGGTCAGCTTCTGTGCCTGCTTCAGACCCTTTTCCTTTGCCCACTTCATTTGGGTGACTGTGCCTCTCCCTTGCTAGAAACACGTAAACAGCTTCTGTTGTTAAAAAGCCCTTCCTTGACCTCTGCTTCTTGCTTACTACCTCCTCAATCTTCTGTTTCCTTTTGCAGCAAAACTCCTCAGAATTATTGATATCTTCTATCTTTACTTTGTCTTCCTATTGTGTCTTGAAGCGGCTACATACGGCATTTCTCCACCACTGTCCTCCACATGGAACCTGCTTTTGTCAGGGTGCACCTGCTACCATCATACAGCCAGATTTCAAGGAAAACACCTGGTCAAGTCTTATTTGAGTAGCAGTAGCAACTGATCCAGATTATCACCCCTTCTTTCTAGAAACACCTTCTTTACCTGGCTTCGGGGAAAGCCTCTTCACTTGTTTGTTCTCCTTCATCACTGGGTCCCTCTTTCTCAGCCCCTTTGCAGGCTCCTTTTCTTTTCCTGATCTAAGATGACCTGACCCCAGGTCCTCTCCTCTCCTCTTCTTTCTCTCAAAGTCATCTCAGATAATATCATGGTTAAAAATGTTTTGTATATGCCAAAGACTCTCAGGTTTATGTCTGGAGTACACACCTGTGTCCTGAACTCCAGATTCGTATATCCAATTGTCTGTTGCCTCAGGTCCCATGGATGACTAATAGTCATCTCCAATTTAAAAGTCAAAATTGAACACCTCATCTTCCTATGGCTGTCTCTCACTCGGATTATTGTAATAGCTTTCTATCCAGTGTTACTCTCTCTAACCTTGCTCCAACCCCTTTTGATATATATATATATACATATATATATATATAGATAGATAGATAGATAGATAGATAGATATATTTTTTTAAAAAGCTCTGAAAAAAGAGCAGTAGGAACTGCTGTAGTCCAGAAGGAGATGGAACAGTAGCTGGGCCAGGTGTTAGAACAGAAAAGGGAAAAGAGAGAGGGTTATTGGATAGAGGAATGGCAAAGTTCAAGCATAGAGGCAGGAATGAGCATGCAGTAACGAGCACCAAGGAGACCAGCCTAACTGCATGGTGGGACACATAACAGAGGACCTTAAAAGCTCAGGTGAGAAGTTTGTACTTGATACGTTTGTGCATATTTTGAATAAAATAGAGGGGCCTGTTTACAAACCTACACCTGAAACTTTAGCACCATGCTGTTCATTATGACATCAGCTAACCACACATGGCTATGGAGCACTTGAAATGGGGCTAGTCTGAATTGAGATATGCTGGGAATTCCCTGGTGGTCTAGTGGTTAGGATGCTTTCACTGCCGAGAGTGTGGGTTCAGTCAGTCCCTTTTTGGGAAACTAAGATCCCACAAACCATGTAGCACAACCCCTCCCCTAACAAAAAAATAACAACTGAATTGAGATATGCTATAAGTGTACAATGCATATTAGTTTTCAAAGACAGTACCAACACTACCAAAACTAATTTATTTTATATTGATCATTTGTTGAATAGTAGTATTAGTATTTTTAATATAGAGTTAAGTAGTATTAGAAAAAAATAAGCTATAAGGATATATTATACTTAGAACACAGAATTTAGCCAACAGGTTTTAACTTTAAATAGAATATAATCTATAAAAAATTGAATCACTACATTATACACCTGAAAACTAATATAATATTGTTAATCAAATATACTTCAAACATTTTTTAAAAGAAAGAAAAAAAGACCCTTTAAAATACCAGATTGTATCCCAATTCTGTCCCAAGGTATCCAGTGACTTCCCATCTCAGTCAGAGTAAAAGCCTGTCCAGCAGGGTCCTTTCTCATCTGACTTCACTGCCTTTCCAGCTCACCTCCTACCTTCCTCTTTCTCATCCATTCTGCTCTGTCCATCTTGGCCCCTTCCTCAGACATGACCTCAGAAGCCTCCACCTCAGGACCTTGACATAGGATGCTACTTAATGCTGCATACTCTGTCTTGTAATTCTGCATGTTTGCTCTTTCCCCCACCTTCACAGCTTCCCTGCTTATCCATCTTCTTTCCACTGACTCCTTCTCTAATCATCTCACTGAGGCTCCTTCCACCCATCCCAGCACTCTTGATCCATTCTCCTGGCTTTAGTTTTCTCTATTACACTTCAGTTCACTTCAGTCATTCAGTTGTGTCTGACTCTTTGCAACCCCACAAATCACAGCATGCCAGGCCTCCCTGTCCATCACCAACTCCTGGAGTCTACCCAACCCATGTCCATCGAGTTTGTGATGCCATCCAACCATCTCATTCTCTGTCGTCCCCTTCTCCTCCTGTCCCCCAATCCTTCCCAGCATCAGGGTCTTTTCCAATGAGTCAACTCTTTGCATGAGGTGGCCAAGGTATTGGAGTTTCAGCTTCAACATCAGTCCTTCCAATGAACACCCAGGACTGATCTCCTTTAGGATAGACTGGTTGGATCTCCTTGCAGTCCAGGGGACTCTCAAAAATCTTCTCCAACACCACAGTTCAAAAGTATCAATTCTTCAGTGGTCAGCTTTCTTTATAGTCCAACCCTCATATCCATACATGACCACTGGAAAAACCATAGCCTTGACTAGACGGACCTTTGTTGGCAAAGTAATGTCTTTGCTTTTCAATATGCTGTCTAGGTTGGTCATAACTTTCCTCCCAAGAAGTAAGCGTCTTTTAATTTCGTGGCTGCAATCCCCATCTGCAGTGATTTTGGAGCCCAAACAAATAAAGTCTGACACTGTTTCTACTGTTTCCCCATCTATTTCCCATGAAGTGATGGGACTCGATGCCATGATCTTAGTTTTCTGAATGTTGAGCTTTAAGCCAATTTTTTTCACTCTCCTCTTTCACTTTCATCAAGAGGCTCTTTAGTTCCTCTTCACTTTCTGCCATAAGGGTGGTGTCATCTGCATTTCTGACGTTATTGATTTTTCTCCCGGCAATGTTGATTCCAGCTTGTGCTTCTTCCAGCCCAGCGTTTCTCATGATGTATTCTGCATATAACCATATAAAAATAAAAATGGTTACTTTTTTGTTTCTGTTGCTGAGTTGGTTCTTGTTTGTCTCCTCTTATTAGACTGTAAGTATCATGAGGGCAGACTTTTGTCTGCCTTATTCACAGCTGTGTCACGGTGCCTGGGAGAGAGTGGGTAATCATTAAATATTGCTGAAGGGGTAATGAGAGGTACCCTCAAGAGCAGCTGGATTCTTCCTTGGCATTTTCTCAGCATTCTGGGTGTGACAGAGGATAGGGAGCATTTAGAATGATTCACTGTATACTAATAGCTATTTCCCATTCCTCAGTTTCTCTGTTTGAAGAACATAAGGACATTCCTCACGGCCTGTTGTGAGACATTTGGAATGAGAAAGAGTGAACTGTTCGAGGCATTTGACCTGTTTGATGTCCGTGACTTCGGAAAGGTAATTACTTTTTATTTTTTAATGTATTTTTAAACTTGAGAACACTTTATCAAATACTGTTAATGATCTTGAAGTAGGGCATGTGACTGAAGTGATGTGTGCATTATGTAGTTAAATTTTACATATACGTGGCTTAGCCCCCCCCCAAAAAAAGAACAAATGTACAGATGACAGTAGAATTATTATTATTTTATTTAAAGCAGTATAAGGGACTCTTTTATCCAGATATAACTTTTCCTGTTGGTTATCTCAGAAAGCAGGACTACTATTTCCCTTCTTTTAGATAGTTTGTTGGGCTGTCATAACTGAGGACCAGTATTCTTTCCTTCCAGACTTCTCCACAACTGAAGGACACCTAATATTTGGAAGCTGGGAATGTTCTTTTGTCACTTGGGTCAGTGACTTGCAGAGGACACGAAATTACTGAAATGTTTGAGGTTGTTGAATAACAGTTGTTGTCTGGATTTCAGCCCAATACATGTTAGATTTTTAGATTTCAGTGGTATTTGTAATGTATAATAAATTGTTTTTTTTTTCTTTTTCTTTTTTAATTGGTGGGAAATTGCTTTACAACGTTGTGTTGGTTTCTGCTGTACGCAATGCAAATCAGTCATAATTATCTATATATTCCCTTCTTGAGCCTCTCTCCCCTCCCCCCCATCCCACCCTTGTAGGTAATCACAGAGTGTCAGACTGGGCCCCCTGTGGTACACAGGAACTTCCAAATAACTATTTTATACATGATAGTGTACATATGTCAGTACTACTTTTCTCACTTCTTCCCACACTTACCTTCCCCCTTTCTGTCCACAAGTCCATTCGCTACTAGGTGTAAATTGGTTTTAGTATTTGCTCTTATTGTATGTACACCAAGCATTTGTGTAGAATAATTGACAACTTTTCAAAAGAATGGAAAGGAAAAGGATAGGAATCATCCTATCAAAAGTTACATTCATTTATTTTGAAGTGGTTAGGTATAAGGGCAGTTAGGTAACCCCTGCTGATATAATTGCATTATGAAAATACAGAAGCAGGGAAAAACCTAAACAATAGTGAGAAATTTGCTCTTACTCTGATAATTCACATACTAGTATCTCATCAAAAGGCTGTTTGAGAGTGATACTTCATTTGATTTTTACATTGTAATATTTGAGTTATAAAATAAAAACCAAGCCAGTGGATTGGTTTGCTTGACAATGGGAATAAATGGTACAAAGTTGAAACAGAAATATAAGAAATTTAATGCTGACACGCAACAAGTATGGGAAAGCCCCCCTGTCCAGGGAGAGAGAAGGCTTGGGTTGCTCCTGGTCACTTTGTGATCTTCTGAACGTCAGCAGCCTCCTCCATCATCCGACCACCCCCCTGCTTAGTAGTCTGTGTGAGAGGAAATAAGGACATGGTTTCTAGAATTCCTCTTTTCTTTGGCCAGCTGTGATTTAGTTGTCTTGAGGTCCAGCAGTGTGTTGGTAGATAACGTATGATGACAATTACAAGGAACTGAAAGCAAAGACTCCTTTTGTAAAGAGGTGGTGGCATGTTTGTCTTTGGACATGAAGTGAAGCTATGAAGATGGAGAGAAATCAGATAGAACCCCTGGTTAAAGTGGGTTGTTCTCTAGTTTGTCTGTCCCAGAAGAATGCTGTATCAGTTTATAAAGATATCTTTTGCTATTCTTTGACATTGCCTCTTTTTTTTTTTGTTTTGTGTTTTAAATCTTCTTCTGTTTTCCTTTATTTTCTTCCTCTTTTTTGGGGAAATGAAAAATGAAAATGAATTGGGGAAATGAAAAATGAAATAAAAGTCTCGACTTTTAAAAGATTTTCAGAAAGGTCATCTTTTTTTTTGGCATTTGCACAAACAAAAATGGTGTTGACAAAGACTGGGAAGTCATAAAAATTGTTTACAAATGCATGGCTTTGTTTTAGTGGAGTAATGTTACACACTAGATTAATTAGACAATGCAAGCTTTGTAGGAGAGCTAAGGTTATAGAAAGTTAAATGTAAAGGAAATAATCATATGTTTCTCAAGCATTATTGTAGTTCTGACTTTTTAAAATATTTTGGCAGTGGTTAGTCTGAAGCAGAATTAAACTTGAGGTTGTAGATGAGAACTTATTCCTATTTACCATTTTAAAATCACATAATATTTTGCTACTGCCAAGATTTGTGCAACTATTGTTTCAGAAGCTAAATAAATCACTGAAAGTTAAAGAATTTAAGGGGTTGTTCAATAATTTACCAGTATTAGTTTAATAATCTTGCCTTGAGACCCCATGAACAGTATGAAAAGGCAAAAAGAGAACACTGAAAGATGAACTCCCCAGGTTGGTAGGTGCCCAATATGCTACTGGAGATCAGTGGAGAAATAACTCCAGAAAGAATGAAGGGATGGAGCCAAAGCAAAAAACAACACCCAGTTGTGGATGGCACTGGTGCTAGAAGCAAGGTCCAATGCTGGAAAGAGCAATATTGCATAGGAACCTGGAATATTAGGTCCATGAATCAAGGCAAATTGGAAGTGGTCAAACAGGAGATGGCAAGAGTGAACATCGACATTCTAGGAATCAGTGTATGGACTGGAATGGGTGAATTTAACTCAGAGGACCATTATATCTACTACTGTGGGCAAGAATCCTTTAGAAGAAACGGAGTAGTCATCATAGTCAACAAAAGAGTCTGAAATGCAGTACTTAGGTGCAGTCTCAAAAATGACAGAATGATCTCTTTTCATTTCCAAGGCAAGCCATTCAATATCACGGTAATCCAAGTCTATGCCCCAATCAGTAACACTGAAGAAGCTGAAGTTGAACAGTTCTGTGAAGACGTACAAAGACCTTTTAGAACTAACACCCCACAAAGATGTCCTTTTCATTATAGGGGACTGGAATGCATAAGTAGGAAGTCAAGAAACACCTGGAGTAACAGGCAAATTTAGCCTTGAAGTACAGAATGAAGCAGGGCAAAGGCTAATAGAGTTTTAACAAGAGAATGCACTGGTCATAGCAAACAGCCTCTTCCAACAATGCAAGAGAAGACTCTACACATGGACATCACCAGATGGCCGACACTGAAATCAGATTGATTGTATTCTTTACAGCCAAAGATGGAGAAGCTCTATACAGTCAGCAAAAACAAGACAGAGAGCTGACTGTGGCTCAGATCATGAACTCCTTATTGCCAAATTCAGACTGAAATTGAAGAATGTGGAGGAAACCACTAGACCATTCAGGTATGAGCTAAATCAAATCCCTTATGACTATATACTGGAAGTGAGAAATAGATTTAAGGGACTAAATCTGATAGAGTGCCTGATGAACTATGGACGGAGGTTCCTGACATTGTATAGGAGACAGGAATCAAGACCATTCCTAAGAAAAAGAAATGCAGAAAACAAAAAGGCTGTCTCAGGAGGCCTTACAAATAGCTATGAAAAGAGGGGAAGTGAAAAGCAAAGGAGAAAAGGAAAGATATATCCATTTGAATGCAGAGTTCCAAAGAATATCAAAGAGAGATAAGAAAGCCTTTCTCAGAGATCAGTGCAAAGGAATAGAGGAAAACAATAGAATGGTAAAGACTAGAGATCTCTTCAGGAAAATGAGAGATACCAAGGGAACATTTCATGCAAAGGTGGGCTGAATAAAGGACAGAAATGGAAGGGACCTAACAGAGGCAGAAGATATTAAGAAGAGGTGGGAAGAATACACAGAAGAACTGTACAAAAAATATCTTCATGAACCAGTTAATCATGATTGTGTGATCGCTCACCTAGAGCCAGACATCCTAGAATGTGAAGTCAAGTGGGCCTTAGGAAGCACCACTATGAACAAAGCTAGAGGAGGTGATGGAATTCCAGTTGCACTATTTCAAATCCTGAAAGATGATGCTGTGAAAGTGCTGCACTCAGTATGGCAGCCTGTTTGGAAAACTCAGCAATGGCCACAGTACTGGAAAATGTCAGTTTTCATTCCAATCCCAAAGAAAGGCAATGCCAAAGAATGCTCAAACTACTGCACAATTGCACTCATCTCACACGCTAGTAAAGTAATGCTTAAAATTCTCCAAGTCAGGCTTCAGCAATATGTGAACCATGAACTTCCAGATGTTCAAGCTGGACTTAGAAAAGGCAGAGGAACCAGAGATCAAATTGCCAACATCCACTGGATCATTGAAAAAGCAAGAAAGGTCCAGAAAAACATCTCTTTCTGCTTTATTGACTATGCCAAAGCCTTTGACTGCATGGATCACAATAAATTGTGGAAAATTCTGAAAGAGATGGGAATACCAGCTGACTTGACATCCCTCTTGAGAAACCTGTATGCAGGTCAGGAAGCAACAGTTAGAACTGGACATGAAACAACAGACTGGTTCCAAATAGGAAAAGGAGTATGTCAAGGCTGTATATTGTCACCTTACTTATTTAACTTATATGCAGAGTACATCATGAGAAACACTGGGCTGGAAGAAGCACAAGCTGGAATCAAGTTTGTGGGGAGAAATATCAATAACCTCAGGTATGCAGATGACACCACCCTTATGGCAGAAAGTGAAGAAGAACTAAAGAGCCTCTCCATGAAAGCAAAAGTGGAGAGTGAAAAATCTGGCTTAAAGCTCAGCATTCAGAAAACTAAGATCATGGCATCTGGTCCCATCACTTCATGGGAAATAAATTGGGAAACAGTAGAAACAGTGTCAGACTTTATTTTTCTGGGCTCCAAAATCACTGCAGATGGTGATTGCAGCCATGAAATTAAAAGGCGCTTACTCTTGGGAGGAAAGTTATGACCGACCAAGACAGCATATTAAAAAGCAGAGACATTACTTTTCCAGCAAAGGTCTGTCTAGTCAAGGCTATGGTTTTTTCACTGGTCATGTATGGGTGTGAGAAGTGGACTATAAAGAAAGCTGAGTACTGAAGAACTGATGCTTTTGAACTGTGGTGTTGGAGAAGACTCTAGAGAGTCCCTTGGATTGCAAGGAGATCCAATCAGTCCATCCTAAAGGATATCAGTCCTGGATTTTCACTGGAAGGACTGATGTTGAAGCTGAAACTCCAATACTTTGGCCATGTGATGTGAAGAGCTGACTCATTTGGAAAGACCCTGATGCTGGGAAGGATTGAGGGCCAGAGGAGAAAGGGAAGACATAGGATGAGATGGTTGGATGGCATCACTGACCCAATGTACATGGGTTTGTGTGGACTCCAGGAGTTGGTGATGGACAGGGAGGCCTGGCGTGCTGTGGTTCATGGGGTCACAAAGATTCGGACACAACTGTGCGACTGAACTGAACTGAACTGAACTACTATTAAACATTATTATTCTAAGCAAAACCACCAATATCACCACTTATGGAATGCTTTGGATATAACAGGTATCTTTCCAATCTTCAAATATATTTTTTAATCTTCATGTGAGATGTAAGTACCTGTATTGTTTTCCTCCTGTACATATGAGGAAACCTGTGTATGAAATTCACATTTCATCTAGTAGAGATTGGAGTGGTGGTTTTACCCCAGATATGAATGGTTCTCCACTGCTGCACAGGAGAACAAACCTTCCCATAGCCAGTACCCTGGCTGGCACTGTCGTAAGTGCTTTGCAAGTATAAACCCAATTCTCATATCAATCCCACTATGAAAATACAGGGCTTTCCAAATGGCTCAGTGGGTAAATAATCCGCCAGCAATGCAGAAGACATGGGAGACATAGGTTCAATCCCTGGGTCCGGAAGATCCCCTGAGAAAGAAATGGCAACCCAGTTCACTATTTTTGCCTGAAAAATTCCATGAACAGAGAGCCTGGCGAGCTACAATCCAAAGGTTCCCAAAGAGTCAGCCATGACTGAGTGACTAAGCACACAATAAATATGAAGATCCTATTATTGTACCCATTTGCAGATCCTCAATTGTAAGTGATGAAACTTGGACAGTTGATTCAGTTTAACATCTTTAAGTTAAGAAACATGAATAGAGTGTTATTTTAGAGACAAAGTAATTTCTGGTATTGTGATTATCAATTTTAATAGGATGTAGACAGGTTAGTTTGTGTCTCTCTGTTCCTTGAAGTGTAATTAAAATTTTTCATTAACTTAAAAAATCTCTTTCTGTGTGCTCCCTGTCTACCTTTGTTCATACAAATAGTGAATCTAGGATCCATGTATTTTTGGTAACTTTTTACCTAGAAATGTATTAATTGCACTAACAGTACCTATTGTTTTGTTTTTTTTTTTAATAGCATTTTGAAGCTTGGAGATTGCTTCAGATCACTGAGATTATTTGATTCTCATAATAGTCTTGGTGAAGGAAGGAAGCATGTGTTCTGGGTTTTCCAATGAAGATATCTGGGAATGGGGAGGTGAAATGCTGACTTCAAGGTTGCTTTGCTCGGGGATTGAGCAAGATCTGGAGCTCAGATTTATGACTTCCCAGCCTTCTACTTTTCTTGTCTGTGCTGATGTCTTAGGTCTCAGTGCTGTGCTGATGCTTGCCTATGGAAAAGAATGAACTCACAGGAGAAAAACCAAAGGAATGTATGAAATAAAAAAGCACAAGCAGTTTGTCGCTTGGAATTAATTATGCTTTATCTTTAGCAAGAGAGGAAATATTTAAGATACTGCATGAGTTAGATTTAGGATACCGTGTGTGTTCACATGAATAAGTAATTTTCTTTTTTGCTTATGAGATGGTGAAGAACATACATTTTGGGTACTCTAGAAGAGCTTATGATAATTTAGCCTTTCAGCGTTACCTTTAATTTCTAGTATTGAGTTCTTAACTCACTGAAAATACAGTATTAGTTCAAACTCACATGTCAACAAAAATTAGAATAGTTCTGAACATTTTCAATACATTGGTTATAAAATCACACAGGGTTGTAGAATGAGTTGAGTAACTTGAACTCCTTCATCAGTCAGATTGAGGTTCATTCTGACTTTGAGGGTTGTTAAATACAGTTGGCTCTTGAATAACAGGGGTTTGAACTCCTTGGGTTCACTTACAGCAGATTTTTTTCAGTACGTACTACACGATCTATATTGATTGAATCCACAGGTGCAGAATTGTGGATATGGAGGAAACATGTATACGGAGGGCTGACTGTAAATTATACTCAAATTTTCGCCTGTGGGGAGGGTCCGTGCCCCGACAACCCCCTGACCCCTGTTGTTCAAGGGTCAGGTGTGCTGAACAAGGTTCCTGCCAGAGGTAGAGTCCTGGCCTAAGCCTGCTGAGTCTTCTCTCTGCTCTCAGGCTGGCGGAGCTTATGTGCCCTGGTGGTTCAGAGAGTAAAGAATCTGCCTGCAATGCGGGAGACCCGAGTTCAGTCCCTGAATCAGGAATATCCTCTGGAGAAGGAAACAGCAACCCTCTTCAGTATTCTTGCCTAGAGAATTCCAGGGACAGAGGAGCCTGGTGGGCTCCAGTCCATGCGGTCACTAAGAGTCGGACATGACTGAGCGACTCTTTCACTTTTCACCACCTCTTTCTGCTTATGTTTTTGTAAAAAGTCATTTACTTTCTTTTCAAAAAGATTGGATCCTTATTTGGCTCTCTAGTAATAACAACAACCACCAAGTAGATTTTGTTAGTCGACACCTTTGCTTCAGAAATGTAATTTAAAAAATCCTTTCTCCCCAGGAATGTTAGAAATTGTTAATTATATTACTTTTTACTTTGCAACAGGATCTGTACATTGGCTCACTTTCATGCTGCTATAACGGAATTTCAGTTCCTCTGTTCAGATTGTCATTTTCTGATGAACACTTTTGTTGTTTGGAAATATCTCCTCCTGAGCTGTCTGTTGGCACATTTACAGTGCGGAAACACATGGGATTTTTCTTTAATGAGACCATTTCTAGTGAGTAACAGAAATCAGGCGGCTGCTGCCGTCCACATGAGTGATGAAGTCAGTTCCTTCCCTTGATGGCTCTGGGTGGATATAGGGGCCTGCTTCCCTCTACCCACAGATGTCACGTCTGTGGTTTAAAGTGTTGGAAAGCACCTGGCAAGTGTAAGGTGATAAGTTTTCTTGAATCACAGAATCACACCTGGCTGAAGGTAGTTCCAGTTGATTTTAATAGTGATAGGGTAGTTTCTATATGTTCAAGTTCAGGACAGGCACCTTCTATAGGAATTTGGAGCATTAGCTTAAGGGTGGGTTGGGGATTCAGGTTTAAAAGTTATTGAGAAAAGGTAGTGTCACAGTTTTGTAGAATAATGTCATTCCTGAATTGGGTTGCAGTTTGCATTCTGGTTACATTCTGTATAATGTATGGTCTTGTGTGAGACTTCTTAACCTATTTGAGCTTCAGTTTCCTCATCTATGAAGATAATGGCGACCTCCTTCAAAAGGTCCCGTGCATGCACTGCTGCACTCAATGCCCCTGACCTTGCACCAGGCCACCGCCGACCCATGCCTCTGCCAAAGACTCCTGGACAGTCACAGGCAAGTCTGGGTTAGTCTCTTGTGGGGTCACTGCTCCTTTCTCCTGGGTCCTGTGTGCATGAGGATTTGTTTGTGCCCTCCAAAAGTCTGTTTCCCCAGTTTTTACCTGCCTCCTAAGAAATCTGTATGCAGGTCAAGAAGCAACAGTTAGAACTGGACACGGAACGACAGACTGGTTCCGAATCTGGAAAGGAGTACGTCAAGGCTGCATATATTGTCGTCCTGCTTATTAACTTATATGCAGAGTACATCATTAGAAACCCTGAGCTGGATGAAGCTCAAGCTGGAATCAAGATTGCCAGGAGAAATACCAACAATCTCAGATATGTAGATGATACCACACTTACGGCAGAAAGCAAAGAAGAACTAAAGAGTCTCTTGATGAAAGTAAAAGAGGAGAGGGAAAAAGTTGGCTTAAAACTCAACATTAAGAAAACTAAGATCATGGCATCTTGTCCCATGATGTCATGGCAAATAGATGGGGAAACAATAGAAACAGTGTCAGACTTTATTTTTTTGGGTTTCCAAATCACTGCAGATGGTGATTTCAGCCATGGGATTAAAAGATGCTTGCTCTTTGGAAGAAAAGCTGTGGCCAACCTAGGCAGCTTTAAAAAGCAGAGACATTACTCAGTAAATATTAGCTATTCTTACTCATTATTACTATTATTACAACTATTATTACTAGTGTTAATGGGTTTCAGCTTCAGTAGTAAACACAGGGATGGAATTTTCTGTTTTTTAAAAAACTTATTTGTTTTAATTTGAAGGACAGTTGCTTACAGTATAGTGTTGGTTTCTGCCATACATCAACGTGAACCAGCTGTAGGTATACATATGTCCCCTCCCTCTTAAACCTCCCTTCCACCTCTCACCCCTTCTCTGCACTCTAGGTTGGAATTGTGAATGCAAGAATTAATGATACTGAAGGAGCAATATTAGTAAATAAACTCTGTTCTTTCTACCGTGGTATAGTGTTAATGTATTTCATCCTGCATGGCTGTCTTTCTCTCTCCTGCTGTGGCGTTGGATCTCATTTGAGAAACCACCCTTTTTCCTTTTCTGATCATGTAGCTTGGGTGGTTTAATCAGTTAGAATGTCCCATCCTTTTGGCCATAGTGATGAGTTCAGGGATGGGACAAGTCATTCGGTTTAGACCTACATCATGTGTTGTGTTGAGACGTTGGCAGGACCAGCTTTGTTTTGCTCTGTGCCTGCCACAGAGAAGTGTGGATACAAGGCTTGGAGGAGCTGCAGCCACCTGGGAACCACATGAACTTTGAAAACAAACTCGGTTCAGAGAGAGCAGAGCTAAGGACGATCCTAGTGGCGTCATGTGAGACGGCACTCATGCTGTACCCAAAGACAAATACATGTATCTGGATTTTTCTGTGACTTGAGCCAAGATAATCTTCCCTTTTTGTTTTTATTCCTCAGGCCCTCTTTATTTAGTTCTTTCAACCAGCAGTGAGAGAAATATACTAACTACCACATAATTGTATTCATGTCTCATGCTAGCAAGGTAATGCTCAAAGTCCTTTAAGCTAGGCTCAACAGTACATGAACTGAGAACTTCCAGATGTTTAATCTAGATTTAGGAAAGGCAGAGGAATCAGAGATCAAATTGCCAACATCTGCTGGATCATAGAAAAGCAAGAGAATTCTAGAAGAACATCCATTTCTGCTTCTTTGACCATGCTAAAGCCTTTGACTGTGTGGATCACAACAAACTGTGGAAAATTCTTAAAGAGATGGGAATAACAGACCACCTTACTTGCCTCCTGAAAATCATGTATGCAGGTCAGGAGGTAACAGAACTGGATATGAAACAATGGAGTGCTTCCATATTAGCAAAGGAGTGTGTCCAGGCTGTGTATTGCCACCCTGCTTATTTAACTTGTATGCAGAGTACATAGTATGAAATGCCAGGCTGGATGAAGCACAAGCTGGAATCAAGATTTCTTGGAGAAATATCAGTAACCTCAGATATGCTTATGATACCACCTTATGGCAGAAAGCAAAGGGGAACTAAAGAGCCTCTTAAGGAGAGTGAAAGAGAAAAATGAAAAAGCTGGCCTAAAACTCAACATTCACATTGGTGTACCTATGGCTGACAAAGGTCCATATAGTCAAAGGTATGGTTTTTCCAATAGTCATGTACGGAAGTGAGAGTTGGACCAGAAAGAAGGCTGAGTGCCAAAGAATTGAGGCTTTCAAACTTTGGTGTTGGAGAAGATGCTTGAGAGGCCCTTGGACTGCAAGGAGATCAAACCAGTCAGTCCTAAAGGAGATCAAACATGAATGTTCATTTACTGATGCTGAAGCTCCAATACTTTGGCCACCTGATGTGAAGAGCAAGCTCACTGGAAAAGACTCTGATGCCGGGAAGGATTGAAGGCAGGAGGAAAAAGGGGTAACAGAGGATAAAATGATTGAATGGCATCACCAACTCAATAGACCTGATCTGAGCAATCTCCAGGACATAGTGAAGGACAGGGAAGCCTGGTGTGCTGCCTTCCTTGGGGTTGCAAAGAGTTGGAAAGGACTGAGTGACTGAGCAACAACAATATCACCTGGTTTTGTTCGTCACATGATTTCAGTTGTGTAGATAGTTTACCCTTTCTTCTGTTACCAGTATTCCACACAACTTGGAAGCCATTCTGTAATGTCTACATCTTCCCTCATATACAGAAGGGAGATATGCAGACAGTCCTAGAACATCTCTGTTTTGTAGCATGTAAACAATTAAACATAAGGACTGTCCCAACATTGTGGTTAATGCTTTCTTTTCCTTATCAGTGACCCAAGGAGTATGATAGGTACTCCTCAGGTTTGGAAGAGGCTCTGAGTCATCAGACATCCTTCCCATCCCATCTTTGTCTGTACTTTATAAGGTCAAGAAAATAGGCATGATTCCTCTGCAGACGAGAACTCTCTTCCTCCTGAGGCCCCCAAGCTGAGTATATATGTATATATTTGGACCCTACAGAATGATTTGAAGATAACCTTAAAACAGGGTAATAAGGATTTAAAGAGGTTGTGAAATCCTTCACCTGGAAGCGAATAGGACTTAGAGATAATTATTAATTTGGAAAAGAAAAACAACTAGTCCAGGAAGTCAGACCCTCTAGGATTCTATGTGACCACTTAGGTATCATTTCATTCTTCTAGTCCTCAGTTTCCTCATCTATAAATGGGATCATTTCTACCAAACAGAATTATTGTGAGAGTAGGATTAATTGGTGTAAAATGTCTGGCATGTTTCTCAATAAATGATCAGTTGAATGAATGTCAATCCATTCTGAAACTGGTAGTTTGAATAGATCATAGATCATTAGCAGTTCTGTTTGTGGATATGTGTAAAGTCAAAAAGATGAGTCTAGCAGCATTTTATTGAAACTAGCTTGATTCTTTCTGGCTCAAATTATAATATACATATGTGAGTGTGTATGCACACAAACGGTTACTTATACCTTATGTTTTCCTGGAGTTTTGTTCTATGAATATGGTTCTTATGTGTATGGTGTGTATTCATGCATAGAGTTAGTTGGGAGATCTGTAATGACACTTTTACTGAAGGTAGCTGATACCGTAACATTCATCACATTTTTTTCCCCTCTTCTCTATAAATAAAATTAGCAGCTACATCAGGTTTAGGTTATGAAGTGATTTGATTCTTCAGCACTTTAAATACATTTAAAATTAAATTAATTAATTTATTAATTGATTTAAAATTTAATTATTTAAAAATTTGATCTGGCTGAGAAAACCAAGGAATACACAGTTAACTTGATGGAAAAAGGTTTTAAAGTTATTGGTCTCATAGAAATTGGCAACTGTCTCTCCTGTCTGCTTCAAGAGGCTTTATTATACACTCCCATCCCCATAGGTTATTAGCAAAGTCCTGCTGCCATCACATTGTCTTTGTATCGTGAGCTCAAATCTCTGTCCCATCTGTAATGCCTTATCATGTCTTATGAGAGTATTTGTTCAGGCTGTGTCCTGTAAGTTTGTGTGCTTTTACTTTTTCAACCTTCCCATCCTGACTTATATACTTCAGGGTATATATAGAAAGAAAGGTACAAGGACTTCTTGCTCAGTCAGTGCTGGCCAGCTCTCAGCACTGTGCCTGGATGACTGGTTAACCTCCACATCTTCCTTTCCCTCTTCAGTCCTGTGTGTGTGTGTTGGGAAGCTCACCCTTCACAGTCTGGTTTCATTGCATCCCAACACAATGAAACCTGATACTTGAATATCTGTAATGGTTGCCTACTGCCTGTATATCTCCTGGCTTTCCCAGTTACAAGAAAACCCTTCCAGAGTCTCCTGAGCTTTTTCTGAGTATGGGTGGCCTCAAGGACCTCACCTTGGGTATGGTTTGAAAGATCCTTATTGGCTGGCTAGTGCATCTATGTTGATCAACAACTAGAAACATTTTTTCTCACATCCCTATGTACCCAGCATGATTCATGTTGGTATTTAATTACAATCTCTCTTTTTAAATTATTTTTTTGAACTCCTACTCTTATTAGAAGTTTGACATTTCTCTCTTGAAGTATTTCCCATCCTAAATTATTCAGGAGTCTCTGGGGCTTTTGTGGGCCATTGGGCCCTATTCAGTATTGCTTTGAATCACCATGAGAAACTCGACCTACAGTCGATGGCCTGCCAGCCTGGCGCTAGTGAAGACAGGCCCTGTGTGGTGCTTTTCTCAGCTCTGATGCTGGCATGCCCTGCTCAGCACCCCCCACCCCCAAACCTGCTTCCAGCTGCCCCCTAGCATTCTCACCTCTGCACTGAGCCTGGCCAGGCCAGATTTCCCTATCTGTGCAGTGAGTTCTGTCCAAGAGCTCCTGATATCCTTTCCTGCTAGTCATCTCTGGGTCAGGGCTTCCTTATTCAGCCCCAACGGGGGTACCAACTTTCGTCCTCAGAACAGTATTCGGGATCTCTGGTCTCTGTCCTCCAAGGTGGCCCTGGACTTTTTCCTGAAAATCAGCCAGCCTCCAGCGAACTTGGCCTAAGCAGGGATGCTCTGAAGAGCCAACCTCTGTCCACCCACAAAGACCTCCTTTTACCCCCTTCAGTAGGTGGCTTGCCTGTATTACACGATGAAGGGAGAGCTCTCCAGTGATTGCCTCCTGAACAAAGAAAGCTTGTTCAAGAGCCTCATTTGGGTCTACTTAAGCAGAGATGAGGAAACGGCTTTTAGCCTTGTCTAATGTGTATGTCTGATAGGCTACTAACACAGTTTCTGCATCATTTACAGTACTTTTTTCCTTTGTTTTTGGACAGAGCTGACTTTTTAAGCAACTTCAACCTCTGTCTATTTCACTTTGATAGTATATTTCACAGGGATCCTTAATACTAGGCAGGTTTCCCCATTCTTACCATATGTTAAGAACCAGAGCCATGCAAGGCTTATTCCTTACACCTTAGTGATTATTCAAGCTCCAGGTTTTTTTTGTTTTTTTGTGTTTTTTTTTGTCTGCTTTCTAATTGCTTTTGAGCCAGTTCAAAAAACTCTTCATTGTTTTTTAATCTTAGTATAGTTGGAAACTTCTAGAACAGCATTTTCCAAGCAACACCATTGTCCTGAGAACTGTTAATAGGCTGGGGTAAATATTCTTGGTTGATTAATATGGTAAACACTGCATCTTACCTCCTCCCTCTACATGTGGGATATAGCATAGTGGAAGCACTGAAAAGTCCTAAAGTGAGGAAAACAGTTAAAACGTTAACCTAGGATTCCTCAAATGTGTATGCAGGTAGCACTTTAGGTATCTTATGAGCATGTCAAATTCACTATGTTTAAACTGGACTACTTTTCTTCCCTCTTCTAACCCATTTCTATTTGAATAAAGCTATTCCTTTGTTCCCTCTGCCAGGAAGTAAACAGCTAAGGCCCTCATTACAGGGATTATTGAAATAGTCTCCCAGACCTGCCTTAAGGTTTGAATCACTACAGACTCATTTTCAGAGTAATATTACAAACATGCAAAGCTGATCATGTTGCTCAGGGGTTTAAAACTGGAGAGTGGTTCTCTGTTGCTTGTAACAGGGTAAAATGCAAACTCCTTTAGGGGCCACACAAGGATATTCATGGTCAGGCCCCTTATCTGCCTTTTTAACCTTATTTCTTGCTTTCCTAGCCCCATTACCCTCCTTGTTTCAGTCCCACCAAATTATCTAAGTTGCTGTCATTTTCCAAATTAATATTTATTAACACTGTTTCCTTTGCCTGGATGCCCCTTTCTCCTCATTTCCCTCACCCCCTCATCTCCAGTGACAGTTCAAAAATCACACACACACTGCTTTATCCAGACCTTGGACTTTCGTTGATTCTTGGATGTACTGAGTGCTCCTGAGCTGACTCTGCTGATTTGCTCCTGCCCATTTCCTCCATTCCAGCTGGACCTTCATCCTCCTTTTCTGTCCTTGAGAAATGTGGCCTTGACACATGAAATACAGTCTCCTCCTCAGCTCCTGAGACTTTGAAATCAAGTAAAGCTGGATTTTACCCTCCCCACCCACAGCTCCCAGTGTGAAAAGGTTGCTCAGCTTCTCAGAGGCTCCGTTTTTTTGTTGTTTTTTTTTTTAATTTAAGCAGACTATTTATTTTAAGGTCTTTTTTCTTTTCTTGTAACAAATTCAAGAAAGACTTTTTTCTTTACAATATTGTTTTGGTTCTGCCACACATTGACATGAATCTGTAATGGGTGTACATGTGCTCCCCTTCCAGAACCCCCCTCCTACCTCCCTCCTGATTCTATCCCTCTGGGTCATCCCGGTGCACCAGCCCTGAGCATGTATCAAACCTGGGCTGATGATTCATTTCACATATGATGATTTACATGTTTCAGTGCCATTCTCCCATGTCATCCCATACTCACCCTCTCCTATAGAATCCAAAAGACTGTTCTATACATCTGCGTTTCTTTTGCTGTGCTGTGTACAGGGTTCTCGTTACCATCTTTCTAAATTCCATCTATATGCATTAGTATACTGTATTGTTATTTTTCCTCTGGCTTACTTCACTCTGTATAATAGGCTCCAGTTTCATCAACCTCGTTAGAACTGATTCAAATGTATTATTTTTAATGGCTGAGTAATATTCCATGGTGTATATGTACCACAGCTTTCTTATCCATTCGTCTGCTGATGGACATCTAGGTTTCTTCCATGTCCTGGCTATTGTAAACAATGCAGCAATGAACATTGGGGTACACTTGGCTCTTTCAATTCTGGTTTCCTCGGTGTGTATGCCCAGCAGTGGGATTGCTGGGTCATATGGCAGTTCTATTTCCAGTTTTTTAAGGAATCTCCACACTGTTCTCCATAGTGGCTGTACTAGTTTGCATTCCCACCAACAGTGTAAGAGGGTTCCCTTTTCTCCACATCCTCTCCAGCATTTATTGCTTGTAGACTTTTGGATGGCAGCCATTCTGACTGGTATGAAATGGTACCTCATTGTGATTTTGATTTGCACTTCTCTGATAGTGAGGTTGAGCATCTTTTCATGTGTTTGTTAGCCATTTGTATGTCTTCTTTGGAGAAATGTCTGTTTAGTTCTTTGGCCCACTTTTTGATTGGGTTGTTTATTTTTCTGGTATTGAGCTACAAGAGTTGCATGTATATTTTTGAGATTGTTTGTCCGTTGCTTCATTTGCTACTATTTTCTCCCATTCTGAAGGCTGCCTTTTCACTTTGCTTTTAGTTTCCTTTGTTGTGCAGAAGCTTTTAATTTTAATTAGGTCCCATTTGTTTATTTTTGCTTTTATTTCCAATATTCTGGGAGGTGGGTCATAGAGGATCGTGCTTTGGTTTATGTTGGAGAGTGTTTTGCCTAGGTTTTCCTCTGGAGTTTTATAGTTTCTGGTCTTATGTTTAGATCTTCAATCCATTTTGAGTTTATTGTTGTGTCTGGTGTGATCTATACAGTGGCTCAGATGGTGATTCCTACCTCACAGGGCTGTAGTGAGGAGTGTGAGTCAGAGTCTGTGGTAGGCAGTTGGCACAGTGTCAGGCAGAGGCTCAAAAACCTTCTCCTGAGCAATTCATGCATCATTCCTTCATTCTGCAAATAGCTGCATACTTCCTCTGTCCGCACGTGTCTAAGACAGGAGGGAAGGGGGCAGGGCACAGCCACTCAAAGACTGATACAGCCATTGAGGATACAACAAAAACTTATTAGAACCTACTAGGCCCAAGGTGGTGAAGATACAACTTCTAGTGGACCTTGAGCCTCATTATTTGCTCACTGTAATACATTAGTTGTGTCATACACACCACAGGCACCAGGACATTTATGACAGACCATAAAAGGGCAAAAATTGGTGGTAACCTAACTCCTAGAAATTCCCACCTTTCCCCCAAAGTGGCTGGAATAATTTTCCCACTCTGGCTCTGAAATTACCCAGCTCATAAAAACAAAACACCTCTATACCTCAGGGTGCTCTTGCCTCCTGAGACAGATCCCATTCTGTCTACAGAATGTGTGTCTCTGCTTTCACTTCACCGTGGCTTACTCTTGAATTCTCTCCTATGTGAAGCCAAGGACCCTCACTTGGTATCCATCCCAAGGTCTTATGTTCTGAGACCTGGAGCATGATCATTCTCTCATGCCTCATTTTCTTGCAAACTCTTTACAAAGGATATTAATAACTCTACTTCTCTCTATCACTTTTCCTCTCACACAATTCCTTCTGTGCTGAGACATAAAGAACTGATCTTCATTACATCTTGAGACAAGTTTGTGGTTTCACGGCCAGTGCTGCTCAACCAGTATGGACAGGTGGTTCCCTTCCCTGAAGATGCTATTTGAGTTAAAAAAACAGAACAAGTAAAGCATAAATGAACAAGATAACTATACCCAGTGATAAGTACCATTAGGAGATAAACAGGGTGAAATGATGGACCACTGGAGGAAGCTGTTCTGAACCAAAGGAGAACCAAACTTGGGTCTGCTCCCCTGTCCTCGGGCTAGTCTACTGACAGCGAGTTGTGGAGGAAAGTGCAGCCTTTATTGCAGGTTGTCAAGCAAGGAGTCCAGGCAGCTAGTGGTCAGAACACTCTGAATTCCTCAATAGGTTTCAGCAGAGTGTTTTTTAAATGCATAGTGAGGGTGGGGAGTCCCAGGGCTGTGCACAATTCTCTAATTGGTTGATGGTGAGGTAATAGGGTGATGTCACAGGGTTTGACATCATTCCTCATTAGACTTCAGTGGGCCTGGGGGCTACATGCTCAAGTTCATGGAGTCGTTACTGTCTTCCATTTGGTGGAGATTTTTGCATCTGTAAAACAACTCAGGAAATGTGCATCAGATACTGTTATCTAGGTACTTCAGAGAGGAGCTAAAGCAGAGGATGAGGGTAGGGGTCTGCCTCATGAAAGCCACATAGGGTCCTGCTTTGTTACAAAGCCACATTAGACAGGATGGAAAGAACCTCTGTGAAGCACTGGAGATCCACTGGGAGAAGGATACCAGTTGTTCACACTGAGTTTTATGTAACTTATAAAGCACATTTTAACTGGATTCTAGTCCCCTTCCAGCGGTTCTTTTAACTAAACCTTTCCTCAAATCTAAAATCCCTTCTAATTCTAACATGCCATTTATTGGTAAATTAATATGTACACATAGTATTTCATAAAGTGATGTTTTGCTTTGGTGATTCTTAGTTGTGTAATCCTCTCTGAAAACACCTAGGCTTAGGTTTTTGTTTTTTGTTAAGGTCTACTTTAATTTCAGTAAGGATAAGGATAGAGAAGAGAGACTCCTGAGCTGCTCCTGGATGACTGGAGAGGAAGTAGAATTCTTTGCAAGAGGGAAATAATGGAGCAGGAGCAGGTGCAACTTACTGTGTGATGTAGGTTTAATGCAGAAGAATTCTAATGGAATTTCTTTATTTTTAAATTTTTATTCTTTTGAGGTATAGTTGATTTGTGATACTGTGTAAGTTTCAGGTGTACAACATCATGATTCACAAATTTTAAAAGTCATACTCTGTTTATATTTATTATGAAATATTAGAAATCTAATGGCATTTCTGACTTTCTATAGACATATTTTGTAAGCCAGCAGGTATTTTGTGCATCTTATTTTTCAAAGGTTTTTACTGTATTTGATCATTTTTAATTTTCCCTATATTCCACTTTTGATTTTGTTTGTACTTGCTGATTATCTAGTGGAGGTTTAGTCTCTGGTAGAACTTTTAAAAACCTTTTATGGTATCATGATTTCTTTCTTTTTTTTAAATGTTTTTATTGGAGGATAATTGCTTTACAATATTGTGCTGGCTTCTGCCACACATCAACATGAATCAGCCACAGGTGTACCTATGTCCCCTCCCTCTTGAACCGCCCTCCCATCTCCCACCCCATCCCACCCCTCTAGGTTGTCACAGAGCCCTGGCTTGAGCTCCCTGTGTTATACAGCAAATTGCCGCTGGCTATCTGTTTTATATATGGTAATGTGTATGTTTCCATGCTACTCTTTGAGTTCATCCCACCCTCTCCTTCCCCACTCTGTTCACATGTCTGTTCTCTTTATCTGCATCGTGGTTGCTGCCCTACAAATAGGTTCATTAGTACCGTCTTTCTAGATTCCATTTATATACATTAATATATGATATTTGTCTTTCTCTTTCTGACTTTATACAATAGACTCAAGGTTCATCTGCCTCATTAGAACTGACTCAAATGCATTCTTTTTTTTGTAGCTGAATGATATTCCGTTATATACATGTTCCACAATTTCTGTATCACTTCATCTGTTAACGGACATCTAGGTTGCTTCCATGTAAAAGAATGAAACTAGAACACTTTCTAACACCATACACAAAAATAAACTCAAAATGGATGAAAGATTTAAATCGAAGGCCAGAAACTATAAAACTCTTAGAGAAAAACATAGGCAGTATACTTTTTGACATACATCACAGCAAGATCCTCTTTGACTCACACCTCCTAGAGTGATGGAGATGCAAACAAAAGTAAACAAATGGGACTTAAAAGCTTTTTAAACTTAAAAGCTTTTGCACCAATTTTTTTTAATAGACAGGATTAAAAAGCAACCCTCAGAATGGGAGAAGATAATTGCAAATGAAACAACTGATAACCTCCAGAATATACAAGCAGCTCATGCAGCTCAATAGCAGAAAAACAAGCAACCCAATTAAAAAATGGACAGAAGACTGAAACAGACATTTCTCCAAAGAGTACATGCAAGTGACCAACAAACACGTGAAAAGATACTCAACGTCACTCATTAAAGAAATGCAAGTCAGAACTATGATGAGATCTCACACTGGTCAGAATGGCCATGTGTAGATTTAAAAATCTACAAATAGTAAATACTGGAGAGGATGTGGAGAAAAAGAAACCCTTTTGCATTGTTGGTGGGACTGTAAGTTGATATAGCCGCTATGGAAGATAGTATGGAGATTCCTTAAAAAATTAGGGATAGAACTACCATGTGACCCAAGAATCCCACCACTGGGCATATACCTTGAGAAAACCATAATTCCAAGACAGTCTGTTGCAGAACTTTTTACAATAGCTAGGTCATGATTTCTTTTAAATATTAATTTTTTTTGTAATTAGCTTTCATGGAAAAGTGTATTTCCAAGGCTATGGCAGATGCATGCTGATTCATATTTACATTCCTATTCCCAGCTTAGCTATTGGGCCATATCCTGTCTTATTTGTGTTCAGAGATCCTTAACCCTGTCATGTTGGTTTAGAGGTCAGGAACAATTTTTGCAAGTTATATATGGAGTTCGTTGAGTCTAAGTTTGCTTTCAAGAAATTGTTATTGTGAGTATTACAGTTGAGAAATCCACAAGGAGAATTGGTTAACACCAGTGCATGATATTAATATAGCCAATTCACTGATCTATACAAGCAGCGGTGATGCAAAATTCTTGGTCTTTAGTCCTTAACTATTGAGTCCATTTAGCTCCTATAAACGGGATCCTCTAGGAAAGGAGAATGTCACTTTACATAATGATTTCTCCCAGTTTTTTTAGTGACTTGTGCACACCTGTAGAAACGAGCTTTCCCTGCTTAGTGAGTGGAGTGGTGGGGGGGCAGGATGGCTGGGTGAACGCTCTCATCTGTACAGGATTAGCAGAGGAAGTGTGCGTCGGGAGTGTGATGAACACCAGGAGACTGCAGGAACCAGTGCTTGGCAGCCACTGCAGCCGTGTGGAGCCTGGCCACGCAAGCTTCCTCTGGATGGTTTAGTTTCTGAGTCACTTGTTTTCCATCTAAAGCACCCGTGTCTTTGGAGGACTGCGCTGGAGAAATATTAATGGAACGTAGGCCTTTCTCTGGTTGGCCTCAGTTATAGTGCCCTCTGGATGGGAAAATCCTCTGAATCAATGTAGTGTTTGAGGAGAAGATCCCCTGGAGTAGGAAATGGCAACCCATTTCAGTATTCTTGCCTGGAAAATTCCATGGACAGAGGAGCCTGGTGGGCTACAGTCTGTGGGGCTACAAAGAGTCATACATGACTGAACATATACATGCACACAGGGTTGGGACAAGCCAATGCATAGAGCAGTCAAAAGTCATCAGGTTAGAAAGAGTGAATGGCATTTCAGTCTTCTGGAGTGTTCTCCCTGGTACTGTGTACATGTGTCACACAATCTTTTTCTCTACATATGCTTGGTGACCCTAGGCAGGCTTTATCTTGCTACTTTTATCCTATGTTTCTATGTAAATGGTGTAGAATGATGCTTGCTGCTTGTGAGTGGGCAGGTACCTTATAGATAGTTTCTACTCTTGAGGTTGTCTTTTTAAAGTAGTTGCCTACTCATAACTCATCTTAGACGATGATCACCTTAGAGTGGTTGTACTATAATATGGGAGGATATAGTGTACAATTTGTAGTGGTCAGTCTAGGTCAAGTTTTGATGATGATTGATAGCATTGGCATTGAATTGGGTAAATCCAATTGGATTGGGCAAATTTCTGAAAAATGTTGATTACTTCCAGATGATAAAATACAATTTCTTAGGGAGGTTGAAAATTTTGGAGCATTGTAGTGAAACTACTATGAAATATGTTAAAAGGGAGATGATATTAATAAGCATTTGTTTAAAAAAATCACTAATGCTTTTTCTCATTTGTTGTAACTTGGATTTTGGTCAGTAGACTGCCCCTAAGATTTTCATAAGTAAATAGGTATTTAGGTAGATATGTAAGCAATCAAACATATATATGTATATATATCTTTTGTCCTATTCTGTTCTCAGCCTACAGCTTTACTCCCTTTTGCAGATTATTCCTTTCTTCTATACATTTACTCCCTTCTAGAAATTGCCTAAGTGGCAGTAGTTCCAGTTACAGATAATGACCTATTTAGAAAATCATCACTAATGATAAATCATTATCTTTCTAAATTTTCTAGTCATTGATCCTGGAGTAGCATAGAATTAACTTATAAATGTTACATAGAAAAATCCTTCAAATATATGAAGATTGTTTTCATGCTCCTCTCTTTTCTTCTTAAAATAAACATAATATCCTCAAGTCCTTCCCTTTAGTTTAAAACTTGCTCATGTTTAAGAATAATTGGAGACATCTTACCATGGCAACAGCTATAAAACAGTAGTTAAAGATAAGCACATTGAAAGTTGAAAGAGATTAGAAGCTGTTTTGAGGAAGGAACACTATCATCATGCTAACTATTTTGAGGATTACATTTATCTCAGCTATCCTGAAGTCAAGAAAAAAAATACAATTAATTAAAAAAATGAGCTTTTGAATTAGCCTTAAATCTTTATGCCTGGTGGAATTTGGGGAAAATAAAAAAGCTCACAAATTAAAAAAATATATAGAGGTAACCATTCATACAGAAATGTAGACAAGACCACGACAGTAACTACTCCTATATCCACTATTCAAAAGTTGTTAACATTTGACCATATTTGCTTTATCTCGTATTGTTATATGTATAGAATTTGCTATTTTTACTAAACCATTTCGAAGTAAATTATAGGTAAACATCATTCATTTGTCTCCTAAATACTTCATTTTATAGCTCCCTCTCTCTTTAGCCACTAAGTCGTGTCCGACTCTTGCGAGCCCTTGGACTATAGCCTGCCAGGCTCCTCTGTCCATGGGATTCTCCAGGCTAGAATATTGGAGTGGGTTGCTATTTCCCTCTCCAGGGGATCTTCCTGACTGAGGAATTGAATCTGGGTCTCCTGTATTGCAGGCTGATTCTTTACCAACTGAGCTATGAGGAAAGCCCTTATAGCTCCCCAGGATAAGGCTATTTTCCTATATATCCATAATAATCTTTATCACACATAATATAAATAATACTTTCCTAATGCCACTAGGCCATATCTCTCATTATGTCTGGACCATACTCAAATTTCAAGTTATCCCGGAAATATCTTTTATAGCTGGTTGTTTTTTGAACCGGAATTGAATCAGTGTATTTGATTTTTGTCTTTTAAAGAAAAATGTTTTATACATGTTTTGTGTTTAATTTCTTGATAACTTACTAAAGGTGACGCTCAATTGTGGTGGATTTTTATTGGACTAAAGCTACTGTGGTTTTTTTATTTTTTGAGTTTAGAGACAAGCTTGAATTTTCTGTAATCTAGGGTACTTTAAAAAGCCTTGACTGCATTCCTTAAAGGAGGGGCTCAGTAAATGTTTTTGAGAGAATCAAATAGCTTAGGACCAATAATGTTAAACAGCTTGTAAGTATTTTAGGACTGTTATGTACCAAGCTCTGAAACAACCATCCAGAATTATTCAGTATGATATATAGAGTTTCAGCACACTGAATATATTCTTGTAGACAAATAGATTGATCAGTAAACATACTGTTTTGTCAAGAGACTCAAGAATCCTTGAGAGAGAGTCATAGGTGCTTGAGTTCTACGATTTTCATCTGGTTCAAAAAGTATCTAGAAGACCTTTAAGCTATTTAGACTCTGTTGAAAATATCAGCATTTTGATACAGTCCTGTGTGATGAAATAAGCCTATAATTTCAAGAACATTTAGAGAGTTAGATGTCATATTTCTGCCCATGGGATTTTATTTCCACAGAGAGTTGACCCAAATATTATTAGGTATGACTCACATTTCCAGGATGTTCTGATCTAGAGATTACACTGTTTTTTTTTATTTTTTCTTTTCCTTGCATGGTATTATATTTAAGCTTTTCTTGGATTTTGGTTTTAAAGAATATATTAGTTAAAATTTCAAAAGCAAAAATTTTGGGGAATAGATTAGAAGAAAAGAGAATATTTTTAAAAAGATCCTATATTTTAATGGTATCATATATCAGTCTCAAAATAAAGATATGTCTAAGTTTTATACCTGTAGTAGCAAAGAAAGGGAGAGGAGATGAGGGGATTTTCTCATAACTGAATGGATTTCCTCCTTTAAATTTTATTATTGTTATATCTTTAACATTAAGAATGAGTTACTGAATTGACAAGAATTCCCTAAATTTAAAAATCAAAGTTTTCTAAGCCTTACCTTCTTCACGATAGGGCCAGTGTGCCTGTGATTTGTTCAGGATAACACTTTCTCTGCCTGTGTTATTACATGTCTTTGTTAAATACATAAAACCTGTTCCTAATTTGGGTCTTGACCCCGCAATCCCACTGCTGGGCATATACACCGAGGAAACCAGAATTGAAAGAGCCACGTGCACCCCAATGTTCATCGCTGCATTGTTTACAATAGCCAGGACATGGAAGCAACCTAGATGCCCATCAACTGACGAATGGATAAGAAAGCTGTGGTACATATACACAATGGAATATTACTCAGCATTAAAAAAAAAATTCATTTGAAGCAATTCTACTCAGATGGATGAAACTGGAGCCCATTATCCAGAGTGAAGTAAGCCAGAAGCAAAAACAACAATACAGTATATTAACACATATATATGGAATTTAGAAAGACAGTAATGAGAACCCAACATGGGAGACAACAAAAGGAACGCAGATGTATAGAATAGACTTGTGGACTTTGTGGATGAGGGTAAGGGTGGGATGATATGGGAGAAGGGCATTGAAGCATGTTAATTGTCATGTGTCTAATCAATCGCCAGCCCAGGATTGATGCTCGGGACTGGTGCAGCGAGATTTCCCGGGGGGGGAGGGAGGAGGGAGGGGGGACCCGGAGGGGAAGCATATGTAAACCCATGGTGATATCATGACAGTGTATGGCAAAAACAATAAAAAAAAAAAAAAAAGAATATAAGGTAATAGTTGTATCCTTTCCTTTTCAATGTCAAATTTCCTATGTAATCCATACAACCTTGTTTCATGTTCTATCTCTAGCACCAGCTGATCTAAAAGGAATCTGGAAAGCATTCTTCATTCCATCTTTAGGAAGTGCAGCATAGTATTTGGCAAAGATTTTTTGAGACAAAAATCAGGCAGAGTTAGTCAATAATGCCCCCCCTTATATTCTGCATTCCTTCTGAATATTTAATGAAAAAAGCTTTTAGTTTTGTTGTAGGAAAAAAAAAAACAACACTCAGATTTGCCAAAAACACAAATGAAAAATCAAAACAACAACAAAACAAAGAAACAAATCTCCCCTGCAAAAAAATAAAAAAGAACAGCCTTCAAAATACTCACAAGAAGGTTTACAACAATGAAACAGCAGTTTAAAAAGTACTGAAGTATCTCTTCTATACTTAGTATCTTCTACTCTTCCTGAACCTGCACTATTCATTATGATGAAAAGTATGTTATTAACTTTTAAAAGACTCAATGAAATTCAAAATTTCTAGTTTAAAGATGATTATTTAGGATTTCTAATAAGAATAGTAAAAAAAAAAAAACAAAAGAGAATGATACTAAATTATTATTACATGCCAAAGGAGATGGACTTTTTGGGGGGATGTGAGAAAAGAATAAAAGTAACACATTAGCAATTTAATAATAACAAGGCAGTCTTTATCTTTGTATATAGCTTCTCTTTAGTGCATTTATTTATATATATGAGAGTTTATTAATTCTACAAATTTGATCTAAGTGAACATAGACATATAGGGTGATTAAAATATGAAGGCAGGCAATATGGCAACAACATCAGCTAATTAAGAAAACCTATTTGTCTATTTGGTCCAGTTTCTGAGGAGATTAAAATAGGTAATGTTGTATGTAAAGCCTTCACTATAGTGCCTGACGTGTGAATGCGTGCTTGAAAAATATTAGCTGATGAAATACATGTTTAAATACAATTGAACAGAGGCAGTTATTTTTGTTTACATATTGTTCATCTTTCCTTAAATGAAAGTTCTCTTTTCAGTACAGTTTGTATTTGTATCAATTTGAGATCAAAGTTTTACATTTAATCAGGAACCAAATACCCGAGTGACGAAACGTAAAGTGCATAAAACATTTCCTACTGATTGCTCAGTATTAATCAGGGGCCATCATTCATGACCTGTCTTGAACTATATTATATGTGTGCAAAGTCACTTCAGTCGTGTCCAACTCTTTGAGACACTATGGACTGTAGCCCGCAAGTCTCCACTGTCCATGGGATTCTCCAGGCAAGAATACTGGAGTGGGTTGTCATGCCCTCCTCCAGGGGATCTTCCCGACCCAGGAATTGAACCTGTGTCTCTTATGTCTCCTGCATGGGGGGGCAGGTTCTTTATCATTAGTGCTGCCTGGAAAGCCCATATTATATATAAGCTGAACCATATGAAGTTGCTGGTATTTGACACAAAGTACAGTTTGTGTGGTTTAAACATAATATTTTGACTCTGGATGGCTTATGAAGAAAAGACAATTATTTTAAAATGAGAGCTGTCAATGTAGATGATGGAGTTCATAATTTCCACATGGCCTCTTTTAATTTTTTTGATAAAACTAGAACCCAGTGAATATATGTTGTGGGAAGTATGGTTGTTCTTTTACACAAAGGGGAACTTGGAAACAGTAACAGTATTGCTTCTCTTTCTGTAATAGAAAAAGAAAATTCTTGAAATTAGTCAGGAGACCTGGGTTTGGCGTAATAAAGAGTTCCCCAGTTCTGTCTCTTATGATTGTTTTCCTTTTCGTTTGTTAGATTATTTCTTGTCTAATCAACAAAAATTCAGTGTTGCTTCTTTACTTGGAAATCCACATTTCCATGAATTAAGCTTACTTTTAAGTAGGTATGTGTGTTAATTAACATAAGGTCTGTACTCATCTCCCTGATTTTTTGTGAAATTGTATTGCTATGTTGATAAATGAATATACATTTTTAATTATTGCTTAGTATTATGTCTGCCCTACCAGATTTTAGTTTCTTCAAGAATAATGATTTGTGATGTCAATGATAGGGAGTTGAATTTTTTTCTAGGCTTTTTTTTTCCTGGAAAAGAAAAAATATTCTAATATAGGAATTTAGGATAAGAACTTTTTCCTGTTCCCTATATTCACCATTCAGTTCAGTTCAGTCACTCAGTCGTGTCTGACTCTTTGCATCCCATGAATTGCAGCATGCTAGGCCTCCCTGTCCATCACCAACTCCCTGAGTCTACCCAACCCAAACCCATGTCCATAGAGTTGGTGATGCCATTCAGCCATCTCATCCTCTGTCGTTCCCTTCTCCTCCTGCCCCCCAATCCTTCCCAGCAGTAGGGTCTTTTCCAATGAGTCAACTCTTTGCATGAGGTGGCCAAAGAATTGGAGTTTCAGCATCAACATCAGTCCATCCAATGAACATACAGGGCTGATATACTTTAGGATTGACTGGTTTGATCTCCTTGCAGTCCAAGGGACTCTCAAGAGTCTTAGCCAACACCACAGTTCAAAAGCATCAATTCTTCGGCGCTCAGCTTTCTTCACCGTCCAACTCTCACATCCATACATGGCCACTGGAAAAACCGTAGCCTTGACTAGATGGACTTTGTTGGTAAAGTAATGTCTCTGCTTTTTAATATGCTGTCTAGGTTGGTCATAACTTTCTTTCTGAGAAGTAAGTCTTTTAATTTCGTGGCTGCAGTCACCATCTGCAGTGATTTTGGAACCCAAACAAATAAAGTCAGCCACTGTTTCCACTGTTTTCCCATCTGTTTCCCATGAAGTGATGGCACCAGATGCCATGATCTTAGTTTTCTGAATGTTGAGCTTTAAGCCAACTTTTTCACTCTCTTTCACTTTGATCAAGAGGCTTTTTAGTTCCTCTTCCCTTTCTGCCATAAGGGTGGTGTCATCTGCATATCTGAGGTTATTGATATTTCTCCCAGCAATCTTGATTCCAGCTTGTGTTTCTTCCAGCCCAGCATTTCTCATGATGTACTCTGCATAGAAGTTAAATAAGCAGGTGACAATATACAGCCTTGACGTACTCCTTTTCCTATTTGGAACCAGTCTTTTGTTCCATGACCAGTTCTAACTGTTGCTTCCTGACCTGCATACAGGTTTCTCAAGAGACAGGTCACCCAAAGTAGTCCATATCTGGCATTCTTTTTTTATAGCACATTTCATTTTGCAAGTATCAAAACATTACTCTGTTTCAAAGGGTGGTGGTGAAACAAACCCTAAAAGTCAATAAAGAAGATGTTATAGGTCTATGAAATCTTATGCAGATATATAAAAATCACATGCAAATGAATTTATAGCTTTCCTTTTCATGTACTTGTGTCACCGTCTTTGAGCAGATCTATTAAAAACAAATCTAGTGATGATTTATTATTTTTTGAAGATAAACCTCATGGCTGCTCATGGGGATAATGATGACATAAGTTTATAGATGTTCCCTGTACTTAATTCTACTTCCCTTGATCATGCAGAAAATGTGAAAGTGATAGTTGTTCCCTATTAAACAAAATCAGCTGGGCTAATCTTGTTCAGATTGTTGAATATTTTAGTTAGTAGTCCTGTCACTTTAGCATGTTTTTCAGAAAGATCCATCTGAGACTGTTTGTTGATATCAAAACATGGGGAAGAATGCAGGGCCATTCTTGTAGTTGACGACAATGTTTTCTGTATCCGTCATCTTGCTCTTTACCTGCTCTGCTGGGTGTCATCAGTGTCACCGGTGAGCTTGCTTGAGCCTGTGCTCAGGATAGGTTGATGCTCCAGGCTGGTTGTCCATTGCTTCCTAGGTGCTTCTGTGACCCCAGTCAGGAAAGGCTGATGGTTGCTACCACTAGTGAAGCCTTTGAGGCCCAGACGAGTCATCTGCAGCTCTCAGGGCAGCAGAGTCACACTGTGCTGTGGGCAGAAGTGGACGGAGACTGCTCTTCTTTGGACTCTCAGCACTTTCCCCCTCTCTTGCAGCCTGTGCCCTCTCTAGGCTCAGCAGGTGCCCCTAGAGGCAAAGGAACATAGTCGCTTGTCTACTTTTCTTGACTCTTTATGTTGATTTCTGCACATTAGATAAAAGAGCTTCCTTTTCAAGGAGAGGTCTCATTTAGGATATTAACCTCAACAGTCAGCCTCACCAAAGCATCTGGTTGCCTGTCACACCTTTGTGATTGTCCAAGTCACTGTCTTGGTTTTAGGTGGCTCACAGTAGTTGAGGCTGTTGTAAGGTCGGTCATTGTCCCAAAGAGGGAGGATCACAGCATGGGGATGCATTCTGATTAGGAGCTAAATCCTCAGGCTACAGTTCGAAAGAATGCACTCAAACCCCTTTCAGGGAGAAATTATGAGACAGGCATTTTTGCCTGCCTCTTCTGTGCTGAGCTGGCATGGATAGCCAGGGATGATATTTTTGTGCCTTAAAAAAAAAAATGTCTGCTTTGTGTGCTATATAGTCCTGTGGGACCTGTGACTTCAAGCCCTGTTGGCTGTCAGAGCTAGGTGATTTGGGGGCCTGTGTCATGGGTGGCAGCTCTAAAAGCTGGGGTGGTAGATGTGTGTATAAGCTCCCTCCATTGAGGCACTAGTGACTTGGATTTATTGTTGCAGTGAGTTAGAGGAAGAACATGGGGGAGGTGCCTGCTATTTCTTTTGGGCTCTAGCAAGGATGGCACCTGGATGAGTGCTACTGAGAAGTCAGCAGCTTGTAAAGCATGCAGTCAGACTTCTTTCGGACAAAGACTTGGTGATGGACATTTTTTGCCTGCTTTCTTTGCGTTGAGCCTTGGGAGGATGGCTGTGGCAAATACTGGTACACTTGTTAACAACTGCTATTTTGTCTGCTCTGGTTCTGTGAAATTCATGAACACAAGTCTTATTGGCTTTCAGGGCTACGTGATTTGGAGAGCATTCCTTAAAAATCAGTTGCTAGATATGAGGCCTTTACTTCTCGGAGAGAATGGGGTGGGGGTTTCTTTCTGATTGTATGGTGCTATGTCAATTGTGTGATTTATGAGAGTGTTTATCAGCCTTTTCTACTTGTTTCTGTTTTATCAGTCACCCAGTATATAGGAATCACTCATCTCTTCTTTGGATTGCTCTTAGAGGGAGTTTCTCCATGTATAGTTGTATATTTGGTGCATCTGTGGGAGAAGGGAAATTCAGGAGACTCCTGTGTTACCATCTTGTCCTGGAGTCAAAATATTCTTTTGTTCTGTCATGTCTGAAGTGGTTTTTGGTGCATCATTTTCTGGTCAGGATTTCTCGTGGTATGTACAAAACGTTAGAATTTTTTTTTTTTAATAAGAAAGGAATTTTATTTCCAAAATATAGGAAGATTTTGGAAAGTCTTTCAGAAATATAACTGAAATAAAATTACTTTTTGAAGATGGTGCATTCTTAGAAAGGAATAAAAAGCAAAAAAGAGAAGTACAAAATTCAGAATTTCATTATTCCTATAGGGGAGAAACACTTCCTACACTTCTATCAAAACTTTGTATTAAAGGTATAGATGCAATCTCAGTTTTGTTTTAATAGACAGTTCACACCTCTGGTAGTCATTCCCCTGGCATAAGTTGCCTAGCACCAGAATCCCTAATTGGAGGTATAATTCATTTGTGCCCCTCAGGCATGACCTTTCCAGCAGTCAGCTCTACCTCATTGAGAGTTACAAATTAAAAAAAAAAAAAAAAATCACTGTAGTGTAATTGAATATCATATTTCTGTTTCATTATATCTAGTAAAATCTGGAACTATTACAAAATGTTTTTTATAAACAAGTAAATAAAATAGAAGCAACTTGTTCATATTTCTCTGAATATTGTATAAAAATACTATATTGATTTGATTACACATTTCATTTGTTGAGTGGGTAGATTCATGTATTTGTTGAAAGACATTTAGCTGATGTTACCTGATGGTTACATTAGATACATTAAAAAAAATAAAGTCATCTATTATCTGTTTAGTTACAGGAAAATCTTGGTTTGGGAGGAATTATCTTTCAGAGCCTGTTCCCTTTGGGGACAGCATCCTGTGGGAGCACTTCTGTTTTCCTTTGACTTCCTGTTTATTTAAAGAACTCTTAACAAATATAGGGGGTATTGTGACTTTTCTCCCTCATGTAAATAAATATCTTCCCCAGAGCCTAAATCTAAAATGTATTAAATTAATTCTCAGTTAATTGTCAAGAACGTTTAAAATTAAAGACAAAATATAAATTCATTACTGAAATATAAAACTGGCTTTGTTTTCCCCTTAGTGTTTTCCTAGTCAGGGTGGGCTAATTGTTATAATTTAATTAAAACTGAATAAATATGGGAGTGACCATTTTAGAAAAATCTATTTGAGGCCAGATTTATACTGATGATCGAAAATGCATGGAAGCCAAGCCAGCCCCTCCCTCCTTACCTCCTTTCCCCAGTTTCCTTCCACTTTGGGAATGAATGGATGCTTAGTTTCCCCATGACAGCTACTTCTCTGTACTTCATCCAGCTCTAACTTGTTCCCAGCTGTACATTGGGCCCTTTCTGCTTGTGCTACTGGTCACCACCTAGAGTTCTAGGAGAACTCTTCTCCAAGTTCTGCTGCTGTGTATGCCAAGGGCATGTTTACTTGGTCTTCTACCATGCAGCTATCCAAAAAGAAATCTATTTGTGATAGACTTTGTTAGATGCTGGTAGATAACAGGAAGGAATTGTAGTTAGGAAGCAAAACCTTACAAAAATAGTTGATTAATCTGATGATTCTCCAAGTTCAGAAAAAGAAAGCTTTAACAAACATTGAAACCTTTTTAAAAGACAGGCCCATCACAAATATGCCTCAGTTCCCAGCCTGTTCCTTTGTTAAAATTCTTTCACTTCTCCCTCTTCCAGGAAGAATCCTCTTCTTTCAACCTCCACAGCAGAAATCTCTACCTTCTGTGGGGGTATGTTTCACCCTAAGATTGTTTACTATAATTCACAGGACACAAGACTCCTCCGACAATATGTTTTCTGGTGTCTGAATTTAATCATTTCATAATTTATCAATTATGGGGAGAAAGATGGGTGAAGAAATTTGGTGCAGACAGTGTGGGATGAGGCTTGGCTTTCTATGTCCTAAACCCTTCTGCATCTCCTTGCTAGTGTAGACTTTTGGATATGCTTCTTCATTCTTTTCTTTAAAAAAATTTTTTTTTTATTGGGTATAGTTGATTTACAATGTTGTGTTAGTTTCAGGTATACGGCCAAGTGGATCTGTTTTCCGTATACATAAATCTACTCTTTTTTAGATTCTTTTCCCATATAGGCCATAACAGAGTATTGAGTAGAGTTCCCTGTGCTATACAGTAGGTCCTTATTAGTTACTTCTTTTATATATAGTGGTATGTTTGTGTCAGTTCCAATCTTCCAATTTATTCCTTCTTGCCTTCATCTCCTAGTAGCCATGGCCTACCTAGGAGCCTGGTACGCTATAGTCCATGGGGTAGCAAAGAGTTGGACATGACTGAGTGACTTTACTTTTACTTTTCACTTTCAGCCATAAGTTTATTTTCTACATCTTTATCTCTCTTTGTTTTGTAGATAAGTCCATTTGTAGCCTTTTTTAGGATTCCACATATAAGTGATAGCATATGATATTTGTCTTTCTCTCTCTGACTGACTTGACTCAGTATGATCATCTCTAGGTCCATCCGTGTTGCTGCAAATATGCCTCTTCACTCTTGCAGCAGGTCACTAGTTAATGAAACCACCTCCTGCAAAGCATATATATGCACAAATGTGTCTTTTTCCTGGACTAAAAAATATTTCTGAAGGACAGTGGTCTAACTCTGTATTGTGTTAGTGAGGACTGTTAAACTTGTAAATGATAGGAATCTAAATTGTGTTACTGCTACTACTAAGAGTTAACATTTGTCAAATGTTAACTATACAGTTGTATTACTTTAATAATTCACATATATTATCCTGTCAGATTCTAATAACAGCTTTATTAGGTAGGTACTTTTATTGTTCCCATTTTATATATGACAAAACTGAGGCACAAAGAGGTTAAAGGCAACTTACTTAATGCTTACTCCTTGGAAGGAAAGTTATGACCAACCTAGACAGCATAATGAAAAGCAGATACATCACTTTGTCAACAAAGGTCCATCTAGTCAAGGCTATGGTTTTTTGAGAAAAGAAATGCAAAACAGCAAAATGGCTGTCTGAGGAGGCCTTACACATAGCTGTGAAAAGAAGGGAAGCTAAAAGCAAAGGAGAAAAGGAAAGATAAACCTATTTGAATGCAGGGCTCCAAAGAATAGCAAGGAGTGATAAGAAAGCCTTCCTTAGCGATCAGTGCAAAGAAATAGAGGAAAACAATAGAATGGGAAAGACTAGAGATCTCTTAAAGAAAATTAGAGATACCAAGGGAACAGTTTATGCAAAGATGGGCACAACAAAGGGACAGAAATGGTATGGCAGAAAGTGAAGAGGAACTAAAAAGCCTCTTGGTGAAAGTGAAATACAAGAGTGAAAAAGTTGGTTTAAGACTCAACATTAAGAAAACTAAGATCATGGGATCTGGTCCCATCACCTCATGGGAAGTAGATGGGGAAACAGTGGAAAAAGTGTCAGACTTCATTCTTTTTGGGCTCCAGAATCACTACAGATGGTGATTGCAGCCATGAAATCAAAAGACACCTACTCCTTGGGAGGAAAGTTATGGCCAGCCTGGATAGCATATTGAATAGCAGAGACATTACTTTGCCAATGAAGGTCCGTCTATTCAAGGCTATGGTTTTTCCAGGGGTCATGCATGGATGTGAGAGTTGGACTCTAAAGAAAGCTGAGCACTGAAGAATTAATGCTTTTGGACTGTGGTGTTGGATAAGACTCTTGAGAGTCCCTTGGACTGCAAGGAGATCCAACCAGTCCATCCTAAAGGAGATCAGTCCTGGGTGTTTATTGGAAGGACTGATGTTGAAGCTGAAACTCCAGTATATTGGCCACATGATGCGAAGAGCTGACTCATTAGAAAAGACCCTGATGCTGGGAAAGATTGAGGGCAGGAGGAGAAGGGGACGACAGAGGATGAGATGACTGAATGGCATTACTGACTCAGTGGACATGGGTTTGGGTGGACTCTGAGAGTTGGTGATGGACAGGGAGGCCTGGCATGATGCAGTTCATGGGGTCGCAAAGAGTCGGACACGACTGAGTGAATGAACTGAAAGTTTTAGAGCCAGGATTAGAATCCAAATTGCTGACTCTAGAACATTATACCCTAGGATAGGCACAATTTGGAGAATTTATTGCCTCATAGATTCCTCTGTAAATTGCAACAACCAAGCTGTTGGGAAATACAGAGTAGACAATAGGCTTCAGGAACAGCTGGAGCCAAGAATTCAAATACTAGTCTCTCTGTCTTTTTTTTTCCCTTGGCCATGCTGTGTAGCATGTGGGATCTTAGTTTCCCAACCAGGGGGTGAACTTGGACACCCTGCAGGGGGAAGCAAGAGATCCTAATCACTGGACAGCCATTTAATTCCCTGCCTCACAATCTTTTATGTATCCTTTTTTCCTCAGTGTGCTGGCTTTAACTCTTATTGTTAACCCGATTGTTCAACATGGTGGATGGCCACTAGTGGATCTCTACCTTGGTATTTCACAACTTCTCCCTTTGGAAGACTTTTTTACAGCTGCAGTTGTTAATTAAAAAAAGAAATCAATGGGAAAAACTTCTAAATACCCAAATAATACCAACTGCCTGAATCTGTGCTCTCTCCCAATATGTCTTCCAAACAATACAAAACAACATGAAGAAAAAAGTGAAAACACCAGGATTGAGGATACCCAAATCTCAAATTAACTCTTAAGTGAAAGAGGAAAAAAAAAACTCACTGGAATCTCATTAAACTATGTCTCATACTCTTGCCTCAAACCATTACCATGAACAAGAATGTTTTTAAAAAAAAAATGTAGGAGAGAAGATTGGGTCCGAGGTTAATGTGAAACTACTGTCAAAAGAGAAAGTCTACCCTCTGGGTAAAAATACTGAAAATATTTCCAATTCGATTGTCAGGGAAAGACCCAAATGTATGCTCCCTACCAAAGACCCATATAAAACAGTGATTCAGAAAGAGTCAGTGAGAAAGGTTGTGATTGGCCCAGTTTGGGTCAGCTATCCAACCAGACCACGCAGATCTGGCCAGCAGTGCGGGGTGCTCTGGTTCAGCCATTCTATCCCCCACTCCCTTCCTTGGCCGCTCATCTATGTCCAGGCTGGTGGACTCATTAGAACTTGGGCATTTTCTCTTGGTTGCTGTATCCCTGGCACTTAGAAGGGTGCCCGGGATTTCCTGATAGCTTCTTCTGGACTAAATAGTGTCTGAAGGAAGAGGGGTCCTGTTTTTGGAAGAAGAGGGAGGTACTGGGTAGACAGTACACATATGAAGAAAAAACATTTTCTAGAAATTGTTTCTCAGTGTTCTCTGATTTCATATTCTTGAGAAATGGATGTTTGTTTTTAAGTGATTTGCAGCATGAGCAGTGTAAGTATAGAAAAGTTGATTAATAAGTAATGAAACTGTCTGGAACAGGGCTATCTGACAGAAATATGAGCCACAAATGCAAGCTGTGCATGTAGTTTTAAATTTTCTAGTCATCACATTAAAAAAGTAAAGAAATGAGTCAATTTAATTTTAATAATATATTTTATTAACTCCAATTCATCCAAGTATTATTTCAACATAAAATCATACAAGAAGTATTAATGAGATAATTTATGTTCTTTTTTTTCCTTGTTCTATTTGCACTTATACTTACAACATGTCTCAGTTTAGCCTAGCTTCATTTCAAGCGTTTAGTAATATTAGATAGTTCAGATTTAGAGAAAGGGGTAGCCATCTTGTCATTTCAGGGTAATGGATGAAAATAGTATCTAACACCTAAAATGTATTTCTGTATGTGGCAGTATATTTGTACCTCTCAGACCGGATGAAACATGTCCTATTTAATGCTTTTATTTTGTGATCTTATATGTTAATAATGCCTATTTTAAATTGGAGCATAATTACAGTTTAATTCGTAGCAAACCTTACTGATACTTTTATTTCTGAAGTTAGTTTACCACAATAGGGATGTAGTGGAAAAGGGTCATTCTCTCACTTTAGGTCTCTATTTAAATGTCCTCATTACAGTTGCCTCCTGTGAACATTTGAAGCAAAATAGCAACCTCTACCATTTCCCCTTGCCCCTGGGACAATTCCTTTGCCTTTTTATATTGCTGTAGCCATCTCAATAATTCTTGTTACACCTGACGTATCATATATACTTTAAAAATTGTCCACACACACACACACACACATACACACACATACACACGTTTCCTCTTTTAGGGCAAGAGCTTTATTGTTTTCACTGCTATGTTACTACATCTTAGAACATTCCCTGGCATGTAGAAGGTGCCTAATATTTTCTGATAGTGTGAATGAAAGATTTCAGACAAATGGAATTCACTGCTGCCGTATACACAGATACTCCCATTATCATCATCATCCTGTATGGTCTTCCTTTGGTACCCACAGTCTTCCCCATCACACTGCCATCAGAGTTACTCTAGCTTTCAGTTCTGATAGTCAGGACTATGACGGTAGCTTTGTCCTCGTTTCTCTGCCTCTAGCCTTTCTCTTCAAGTCGCTTGACAAATGACTGCCACCACGAATGTTAAAAAGCATCTCTGAACATGTTAGTTCCTTGCTTAGAATTTTCAATTACTTCACTTTGGCTTTTTGGGATATCTGTAATGTGTCATATTTGTATCCTGTGCTGTTATGAACTGCACAGTTTTTTTTTTTTTTTTAATATGTTCAGTGCTTTCTCCTCTTCTATTCCTCTGTACATGTTATTCTCTATTCTGGGATTCCCTTTTCCTCTTTTGCCTTGACCAGAACCCCTGATTCAACTTTAGCTACTTTGTTAACTCTCCTTGGGACAATGTTGTAAAGAATTTTTACTTAGGAGCATTTTGCTGACGGATTATAGAAAGTCTATGAAATACGAATAGGCAATGAAATGTCATCACAGCGAGACACTTGGCCTGTGTGCTGATGGCCAGGGACCCTGGAAAGCAGCAGCATTTACGGTTTAGACAAAGATGAGTGTCTGTCAAAGTACAGGAACTAGAGAGAAAAAGGGGACAGTGTTATCATTCTTTGATTGTCTAGTCTTTCAACACCTTTGTCTTTAAGTGCTCCCAATCAAAAATGGTCCTTATACAACTTTCTTAAAATATACATAATTTCATACGAAGCAAAAAATAACCCTAGTGCCTTCTAGTGTACTGAAGCAGCAGCTTTTCATAGATTGAATGTAAAACGATTATACCCACTTCCTGAATCGCAAAACATTTACAGCATTCTATAGCTGTAAGTTTTGGCATTTATGCCTTTCAAAGATTTGGTCCCTTAGGTTTAAATGGTTTATGGTCTTATTTATTATCCTCTTAATGTTCATCATATCAGTGGTAATGACCTCTCCTTCTTTTCTGATATTGTTAATTTATATCATCTCTCTCTCTCTCTCTCTTTGGTTAGCCTAGCTAGAGATTTATCAATTCTATTGAGCTTCTCAAAGAAGCAGCTTTCAGTTTTATTGTTTTTCTCTATTGATTTTCTGTTTTTGATATCATTGATTTCTGCTCTAGTTTTATTATATCTCTTCGTTTGTTTGCACAGAAGTAAACTTCTTTCCCTCGTTCCTAAGGTGAAAGCTTAGGTTTTTTTATTTTAGATCTTTCTTTTCTTCTAACACATGCATTCCATGCTATAAAGGTTTCCTTTAAGCCTTTGTTTGCTCCGTTCCACAATTTTTGATGTTATGGTTTCATCATCTTGTAGTTAAAATATTTTAAATTTTACTTGAGAAACTTCTTTGATCCACAGATTACTGATTGCTATCAGATTACCAGGTATCTGGGAGTTTTCCAGCTATCTTTCTGTTAAAATTACCACATTATCCTAGAACATACTTTGTATACTTTCTTTAAAATTTAAAGTATGTTTCATGGCTCAAAATGTGGTCCAGCGCCATGTGAACTTGGGAATAATGTATATTCTACTATCATTGGTTGGATATTTTATAAATGTCTATAGTAGCAAGCTATTTGTTAGTACCATGTCCTTACTGATTTTCTGTAATGGAACACTTTTAAAACTGCTGCTTTAGAGCATTACATGGGATCCAGTGGTTTAAAAGAGAGCCATTCCCTAAAGAAGCTAATTTTTGACTTGATATCATCAGAGGCATTGCATACGAAAGACATTTACAGTGTGAATATGTGGTGTTTGAATCATAGATGGGTGTGACGTGCATTTAATTCCCTTTAAAAGCTACTTGTTTTGAGTATGTGCATAATGATATTTTAAAACGGGTTTATACATGCCCACACACAAATGCATAGTGAAAGGACAAGAAGAATTTACTCTAAATGTTGACTGTAATTATAACCCTGGGGCTATGGTATTACAAGTGTTTGAAGAGTGTTCTTCATTACATTTTCCTATAGTTTTAAAATCTCCACACTACTGTTTTACTTTTGAAAAAGAACCAAAAGTTCATTATGGTTTGTAGAAATCTGATATTGCTTCACATGTAAAATGAACCTGAGGTGTGAACTTGAAGAATAAAATGCTTGGAAGTAAGCATTGTTATAGCCAGTGTTTCATTATTCACTGTAGTCAGAGAAGAGCTGAAATGAAACAATTAATTAAAATCCACTGATAATTCAAGCACCCTCTTTTGAAACCATCATTGTCATCTGAGCAGCTCACCATACCTTTGCTAGTTTCAAAATAACAAAGACAATGGAATGATTTAAATTTCAGTAAAGAATCCGCCTGTAATGTGGGAGACCTGGGTTCGATCCCTGGGTTGGGAGGACCCCCTAGAGAAGGGAAAGGCTCCCCAATCCAGTATCCTGGCCTGGAGAATTCCATGGACTGTATAGTCCATGGAGTCACAGAGTCAGACACGACTGAGTGACTTTCACTCTCACTGTTATGGCTCAATGGGGCTGCAAAATGCTGGCCAGGCAATGGACACTGACTACAAGTAATAAACACATTCTATAGTTGATTCCTGAATATTCAGAACTTTATTTATTTTACAAAAGAGTGTGAGCTTTTGGAGTGAGTAAATATAGAATATTAGTAGTTAAGTAAGTATTAGTCATATGTAAATAAAACTTAAAAATTTCCTGGATTCAGTTATAAGTGAGAAGTGTAGGAAAAGAGACAAAGGCAACCACATAGTAGTATTGGTTCAACTTCAGTTTTGAAATTTCCCCTGATATCTGGCATGTACTGTGAACATGGAGTGTGTTTAAAAATTTATTGAATACTAAATTTCATAGATTCCCTGTGTTTTCAGAAACATCCCTGGAGTCTAAACATTGTATTTCTTTAACAGACAAAGAAATGCTGTCATGCATTGTTGGATTTTATTACCTGATTTCATGTTTGATCAGACACTAAGAACAGTAGGGAATTTCAACTGATTGGATGAACTCATAGAAATTAGCCTCTTCATTATTTTCCTTTAATATTTGATAATAGACTTTCATATGAACTTCTTAATTGCTAAGTACCATGCTTACTATGAAATTAATTCTAGGCATCCTAGAATCCACTCAGGAGTTAAGCTATTGAATATATTTGGTTCAGGGTTAACTTTTAATGCTTATGATTCTCAGTGGGAAGAGCGCAAGATAGTCTCAATAAATAATAAATCTGAAATGGTAGACTATATTTAAGGTATTATAGTTTGTGTTTTACATATCAAGAGGAACTTGAGCTAGACTATATGGTACCTATTATATTTTAAAAACTCAAAAACTCAGAAAACAGTAGTCCTTTATGTCACTCTCTGTCACCTTATCCTTCTTCCTCAGAAGTAACTACTTTTAATTACTTTTACCTATTCAATTTATTTTTTTTACCACTGTATCTTTAATATATTATTATTTTAAATTTACTAATTTAAAAAGACCTGTTGACTAATATAATAACTAGGGATTTAACTTTCTTATGTTTTTCATGTTGTCTATTTCTTTCCCATGGAGCTTTATTTCTTCTTAAGATTAAAGTGGTAGTGTTTTTATGCTGTTATCACTATGTAAAATGGTGATACTATATAGTGTTAAATATTTTGTAATGGATAATATTTGCATATTAATTATAGTGTCCATATACTGTCACAGTTATTAAAAACCCTAATTAATTGGTTTATCTTTTCTTTCGGTATTGAGGGGTCCCTAGTTTTGAGTTTTGTGCCAGATATTGATGAAATATAATGAGGAGTCAGTTTCTGTTCTTGAGGAACTCAAGATCTCTATGAAAGAGAAGATGCAAAAGTGGTAATAGAGGTTTACAAAATGCTTTATTTGGGGGGACTCCAAAATCACTGCAGATATTAAATTAAATGACTGCAGTCATTAAATTAAAAAATGCTTGCTCCTTAGAAGAAAAGCTATGACCAACCTAGACAGCGTATTAAAAGTGGAGACATTCTTTTGCTGACAAAGGTCCATCTAGTCAAAGCTATGGTTTTTCCAGTAGTTATGTATGGATGTGAGAGTTGGACTATAAAGAAAGTTGAGCACCAAAGAACTGATGCTTTTGAACTGTGGTTTTGGACAAGACTTTTGAGAGTCTGTTGGACTGCAAGGAGATCCAACCAGTCCATCCTAAAGGAAATCAGTCCTGAATATTCATTGGAAGGACTGATGCTGAAGCTCTGATACTTTGGCTACCTGATGTGAAGAACTGATTCTTAGAAAAGACCCTAATGCTGGGAAAGATTGAAGGCAGGAGGAGAGGGGACAGCAGAAGATGTGATAGTTTGATGGCATCACCGACTCGATGGACATGAGTTTGAGCAAACTCTGGGAATTAATGATGGACAGGGAAGCCTGACATGCTGCAGTCCATGGGGTCACAAAGAGTTGGACACTACTGAGTGACTGGACTGAACTGAACTGAAGGAATCCAAGAGGAGGTAGGGCTTACTATATTTGGCTCCAAGAAATTACCAGGCTAGTTAATGCTAGAAATGAGCTCTAAAGGAGGTAGGAATGGTCCAGATAGGCAAAACTGGGAGAGCTTTAATGACACTGGGATTGGCAGAGAAAAAGAACCTCACCTTTTTTCCTTTTGTGTTCTGCACATCAACAGAGTTGAACATGCCATAGGTTCATAGTACACATGTGTTGAACCTAAGCTCAACCCTTATCTTGATTTCATAGCAGTGTAAATGTTCATAAAGTACCATTTCACATAGTATTGTGCTAACTGTATATTTTATAAACAGACTTACAAATAAGTCAACCTTGAATCATGCTGCTGAAGGTCCAGCCAAAGTCAGACTTGGGCACAAATATAAACATCGTCAGCAATGAACTCCAGTTCCTCCAAAGTCTTAAATTCATCTTTGTATTTAATTTGGTGCCTGGAATATAATTGGCACTAATGTGTTGAGCTAAATTGATAAGAGAAATGCTGCTTGGGTCTGAGTTTAGTTTCTGGTGAACAGGAGTTTGTAATGTGTACTTGTCCAAGAAATTGAAAATTTACTAGGGATTTTTTTGTCCTTTTTCGGGTTTTTTCCAACTATTAAGCAGATTGTATCTTAGGCTATTCAAGGGGCAAAAGTTGCTTCTTTTTCTCCAACCTAGGAATTTTGGAATGTTTTTGTTTTGAATAATTATTTGAAAGCTTTTCATTCTGTGTAAGTTAATCAAATGACTTAATTTATAGTGTCAGAAACCTGATATGCAATTGGAATTGTATTTTATTTCCATTAATGACAATCAGTTAACTTTGATCATATTCTAGCTGTTTGCCTACATTCTTGGTTTTCTGCCAAGTGTCATTGCTATAAGCCAATTTGCATATCAATTTGATAATTAAAATAATTTTAAGTAATGTAGAGGGTCTCTGTCTAATAATTCTTGTATTCTTACCTGCCCATAGTAGGCCCTGCTAATGTAAATGCTAATGCTTGATGCACACAATTCTTTCATCTACGTGATTTTTTTCTATGATTTTCTAGATGCTTAAGAGTTCTGTGCATTTCTCATTAGGTTTTCACTTTCATATCAAACTTTTAAAAACCTTTTAATAGTGAAAATTACAAGCTAACAAAATACGGCAGATGCCCATCATCTAGCAGTGACCATCATAAACTCAGCTTTTGGAAGCTGCTGGCTCTGTTAATAGTAATTGAATGAAAAGCATGTCAGTTTGTGTTTATTTGTGTTTTCCTAATGGTTCAGTTGTTAAAGAATCTGCCTGCAATGAAGGAGACCTGGGTTCAAGCTCTGTATTGGAAAGATCCCCTGGAGAAGGGAATGGCTACCCACTCCAGTATTCTTGACTGGAGAATCCCATGGACAGAGGAGCCTGGCAGGCTCCATGAGGTTGCTAAGAGTCAGACATGACTGAGTGACTAACATTTTCAGCACTTTCATTTGCATTTTACATTGAGTAGTCAGGCATATATAATCAGGAATTGAGCTGTTTCTTTTATTTATTTATTTATTTTTCCAGTTAACGTTTATGTATTTTTTTAATGTAAATTTATTTATTTTAATTGGAGGCTAATTACTTTACAATATTGTAGTGGTTTTGCCACGGGTGTACATGTGTTCCCTACCGTGAATCCCCCTTCCACCTCTCTCCCCATCCCATCCCTCTAGGTCATCCCAGTGCACCAGCCCCGAGCACCCTGTCTCATGCATTGAACCTGGACTGGCGATTCATTTCACATATGATAATATACATGTTTCAATGCTATTCTCCCAAATCATCCCATCCTCACCCTCTCCCACAGAGTCCAAAAGACTTCTATACATCTGTGTCTCTTTTGCTGTCTCGCATATAGAGTTATGTTACCATCTTTCTAAACTCCATATATATGCATTAGTATACTGTATTGGTGTTTTTCTTTCTGGCTTGCTTCACTCTGTATAATAGGCTCCAGTTTCATCCACCTCATTAGAATTGATTCAAATGTATTCTTTTTAATGGCTGAGCTCTTTCTTTTAAAGCAAGGCTTCAGGTCTCATCATAGAACCATAACATTTTAGATTTGGAAAAGGTTTTTTTAGTTTTTATTTTTAGTATGGATGTGAGAGTTGGACCATAAAGGAAGCTGAGCACTGAATAATTGATGCTTTTGAACTGTGGTGTTGGATAAGACTCTTGAGAGTCCCTTGGACTGGAAGAAGATCCAATCAGTCCATCTTTAAGGAAATCAGTCCTGAATATTCATTGGAAGGACTGATGCTGAAGCTGAAACTCCAATACTTTGGCCACCTGATGTGAATAATTGACTCATTTGAAAAGACCCCGATGCTGGGAAAGATTGAAGGCAGGAGAAGGGGATGACAGAGGTTGAGATGGTTGGATGGCATCACCAACTCAATGGACATGAGTTTGAGTAAGCACCAGGAGTTGGTGATGGACAGGGAAGCCTGGCATCCTGTAGTCCTTGGGGTTGCAAAGAGTTGGACACAACTGAGCAACTGAACTGAAGACATCATGTATTCTTAGTAATTATTTAACTAAAAACTTTCTGTGAATGCTGAAAATAGTTGATATACCTTCTGTAAGTCAGAAAAAGGACATGAGTGCATTTGCATAACTTCATTATTTTCTCAGTATAATTTCAGGGTCATATATTTTCTATGATCTTTTTTTTTTTGAAGTTGCTGTGGCTTAACTGTGAATGGTTGGAACATAAAACACCTTCCAGAAAATATAAATTAGCTGGATGATAGAGATAAGGAGAGCTATTTCTAGCAAGGTGTTAAAAGGCACTCAATGTGGTACATCCTGTGGATTGGTCAGTTGAAAGAGTTTATTAAGAAAAAATCTTTGTTAGTTAAGGTTTGCTTTGTAAATTCTTGTGTATAAAAATACAGATTAAAATGAAAAATTATAAAGTTGGAAATGCCGTTGTGATAAAAGAGAAGGTTCTCGGTAAGACTACCTCTCAGATTGCCAATAGGTTACTAGTTAATTTTCATGGATTAATGACCAGACCTGTGGGTTCCTATCATCTTTGAAGGTGCTTCTGTTGTTCAAATTCATACCGCTCTGTTGATGCTCTAGTGACACTCAGCACCTACGTGTTCTCAGTGAGTATGTCTGTCTCCTCAGGCATTGAATTTAGAAGCTCAAGGGGACCTGAGATATCTTAAAATTCTGATGTCATTTTCCAAAGGAGGGAGCTGTCCAGAGAGAGTTGGTAACTCTCCCTTGTCCACTCTTTGTTTCTCTGAGTTGTTTTACTCTGAGTACTTCTGACCTCAGATATGTTTCTCTTTTCTCCCCACACCACACCAACAAGTGCATTTACTCTTCATTGGCAGGCAGATTCTTAACCACTGGACCACCAGGGAAGTCCTGCATTTACTCTTGACACCAGCTGGATGTTGTACAATTCAGCTCACTTCCAACACTAACTGCTAGGAGTTAGTGCAGACCCCACACGTAAGGACTCAGTCCCATAGGACTGCTCCCACTTTAAGTACGTGGCAAGATTGGATGGCCACACTCCTGTCCAGTTTGGCTACAAAATCAAGGATTTCCACAACTCCCTCCTCAAGTTTGACAGTTTTCTAGATGCAAATTCAGGAAAACACTGTATTTACTGTTGCTGGCTTATTATAGAGATTATTCTAAAGGCTGCATTACAAATGTATCAGCAGATGAAGTATACAGGGTGAGGTCTGACAGAGTCCTGAGTACAGGAGCTTCTGTTCCTGTGCCGTGGGGTGTGCCACCCTTCTGATGTGTGGATGTGTTCACCAACCTAGAAGCTCTTTGAACCCTACCGTTAGGACTTTAGATGGACATCTCATCATGTAGGCATGACTGAGTAATAACCCAGTCTTCAGCCTTCTCCCCTTAAGGTTGAGGGTAGAGCTGAAATTTTGATTTTCTAATCAAAATTTAGTCTTTCTGGACACCAGCCCCCCATTCTGAAACTGTCCAGGATTCCAAAAGGAGTTACTTAATTAGCACAGAAGGTGATTTTTGTCACATTTGAAATCCAAGGGATTAAGCTCTGTCAGGGCCAGGGGTCAAAGACCAAATATAACAAAAGATGTTTGTTGCATCCCTTTCACTCAGAAAATTACAAGGGTTTTAAGAGCTCTGTGCCACGAACTGGGAATAAGGTTCAAGTATATATTCATTACCATGTCACAGCATCACACACTTACCTCTGGATTTAGTCACTACCCTTGTCGCCCCTTCACCCCCACTTTCATGGCTACTTGCCAGATTAGAACACTTCACTTTATACTTGGATGACGGCCTCTGGCCTCATCTGGTTGTCTTTAATCCAGTCCACTGATTTAACAAGCTCCTCAGGACTGGATAGATGTTATAGGCCAGGCTCTGGTTTAGATTTCACGTCAGTGCTGGGTCACGGTTCCTCTAGGAGCTTTTCCTACTGAGGGGGAATTTTATATACTTAAACTCAGCAGAACTACCCACTGAGTTGTGGATAAAATTTTGGTTGAAACTGTGGTTGAAATATTTCTGAAACTAGTCTGAATCTGTCCGGAGTGTACTAGGGCCAACTATACCATCATGATGCTGGGGGCTAGAATACCCTAAAAATAGAGATTTAAAGTGTAAGATCTGCTCTGAACAAGTTTCAGTTCTCATTGTGGATGAAACATACCCATAAATATGTACGGAAAAATATAACCAAGTACCCTAATGAATAGTATGGCCCAAAGGACTGAAAATAAAGTGGGGTGGGGAGTAAACTGTGTAAGAGCTTCTAGATGGAGCAGAGCTTAAGATAAGCTATTAAGGTCAGATATGATTTGGAATAGGGAAAGGAAAGGCTGATCTGAAAGGAAAATATTGGGAATAAACTTTGTAATATATATGGAAAGATAATTTCCACTTATTAATGTTTATTTACATGTGAACTCTGCTTGTGTTTGCTCAGTTGCATTTCAGTTTTTATAACTACCGTTTTTCTCATAAATCATACTAAAACAGTTTCAGTTCACTCAGTTTTGTTCATCTCAAGTTGGTAATATCAGATTGTTATTATTCTATTGAGAAGGATTTCAGTACATTTTAAAAGTAGTATTTTCCTCATTTTGTATTCCAGATAAGAATGATTTAAAAGACTATATACTGAAAAGGAGTCCTAATGGTCTTTAAAAAAACAAACAAGCTGTATTTTCTCTTCCATCTCTCCACTATTTTAGCAAGTTCTTATTAGAAATATTTGTGGTCAGTCTCTACATTTGAGCATTTCTTCTCTTGAGTAAAGACTTTAAGTGAAAGTTACTACGATTTGGTTTGAGGTAACCTAGTTTTGAATTTAAAAAGATATAACCTTGTATACAGAGAAAGCCTTCCTTGCTTGAACTTGCAATTTTCTTAGACTACTTAAAGGAGTGTTTATTTAATTTGATCTTATTTATGGAACAGTGAATGTTCTCCTGTGCTTGAGAAGCTCTGGATTCTGGAGCTTATGCTTGTCAGGTTTCTCTGACCATGGTTTTAACAGTTGAAAGAAGCAGAAGCCACACGTGTCTAGCTTATTGGAAAAAGGGACATTTTAATACTAAATTTGACCCACTCCAAAAATAATGAACTGTGAGGTTTGAAGTTTAAGATAAGATCTGGGAAATCCCCCCAGTCCTACAATCAGTCATTGTTTCTCTCGAATTCTAGATATTTTCTCCATCTTATGGAAGAAAGCTACTCTTGAATAACTCTTCCTAAATACAGTCTTGCCTTTATCCTTTTAGTACTCCTGTGCCTTCCCTCTTTAAATATTTGGGTACAGCTTTTATTTTTTCCTTCCTTTTGCTTTTTAAAATCTGTCATGGATTATCTGATTAGCTATTTTCTGGTCGATACTTGGAACTTAAGTATGTTCACATATATATTTAAAAAATGTATTTATTTTTTGTGGATAGTTGCTTTACAGAATTTTATTGTTTTCTGTCAAACGTCAACATGAATCACTCATAGATATACATATGTTTTAAATTTGTGTCTGTAGCTGTTTCAGCCACCTTACAGGTAAGTCTGTATAATGAAACGTAGAAGGTGGTGAGAAGTAATGATTTTAATTCATTTTGAATGTGAGGGCTGTCTGGCCTTACATGGCTATACATTTCTATCCTTAGAATGGTCCTCTTGAAGCTGCATCCACTGTCAAGAGGAACTTACCTCTTGTGGTGACCCAAGGACGAAAGAGTAGATAAAACCAAGGAAGGTTTTGGGATGCAGGAACAGAAAAACCAGACCCTTATCGTCTTTCCCTCTCCCGTGTCATAACTATTAACCGATTTCAGGTCCTCCTGGGCAGTATAACCTGTCTCCTGTCCTACTCCACACGGGAGTATACTCCCCACCCGGTATATGTGCCTCATTGAATCAGTAAATCACCTGCAAGACCCCTATCCCTCTCCTTGTACCTGGATATAAAAGTGGATTAAGGGCCTCTGTTTAATGTCGGTTCTCTCTTGAGCTGGCCCACTCTTCTAACAGCACCTCCCACTGAAATAAACTTTATTTCCCTCTCATTCTGTCTCAGGGCTGGAAATTCTTTTCCAACCCACACGTGGACATGACACTTCCCTTGAAAGGAGGCTGTCATCTTCGCTGAAGGAGTTAGAAGTAGTTCTGATGCATTAACAAGGAGTGCTTCCATATACAGTTGCACTTAAATTTTTGTCCTTTACGTGAAATAAAACCTGTACAGAGTGTGTGAAATAGCAGATCTCTTAACTCTGAGATCCTTAAATCTCCTTCAAAAAGGGCTGCATGACGGGCCCCTCATTTGTTCTGATTAAATGATATGGAGAAAGAACATGATCTATGTTGACATCAAGCACATTCCATAACAGTCTGAGAGAAAAATTATAAGCCATACATCGACATTATGAAACTTCTTTTTAAGATTTAAAAATCAAGATTTTAAAATTTCTAATTTTGTTCTCATATGTGCAGTTGATGTTTGGGTGAGTATATAGGGCCACAGTAAATAGAGAAAACTTCCGTAGGTTACTTGCGATTTCAGTTGCCAAATGTCCCCACTTTGAGAAAAAAGAATGATGTGGTTATTTTACAGGAAATACTGTACAGGACTGTGGTTTCTGTAAAGGAAATGCCCACCAAGAAACTAAAATGCTGTTAGTCCTTAATGGTGTGCTTTGTGCTTGAGGTAAAAATGAGTTGGTATAAATAAACCTTACGCCCAGATTTTATGCTCAGAATTAATTCCAGAGCACTTTAATGTAAAGCATGAAGTGACTTTGCATTTTTATGTGGCTTGCTAGCAGAATACAGCTTAGGAGAGGAGACCACAGAAAGCTCTGTGTAAATAATGGAACAGATGGTTGAGGGACATCGTTTGACTTTGTCAGTATCGCACAAGAAGTCAACCCTGATTTAAAACACAATAGTGTTGGAGTAAGCATCGCTGTCACCCTCTTTCATTTGCTCTGGAGAGTAGCAAATGAAAGTAGCAAATGTCCTATTGTCATTCTTTTCACAAATCATTTAGTCTATTTTACTAACATTTCACTGTGTAATTAGCTCATCAGGGCAGATGGATCATGACTAGAAGGGAGGGCAGTGTGTCTGCTGCTCTCCAGCATCTATAATTTGTGATTTGAGGAGCTGCCTGTTAGGATTCTTCATACGGACATGCCTGTGTTTTAAAATAGGGGGGCTTTGAAAGGGGCTTTGGATCTGATATAGTTCACATTTCTCATTCTGTGGGTCCATCACTGAGGAGGTAAACTTGTGTTTTCAAGGCTGCTCAGGGAGTGGTAGGCAGAATTATGGCTACTTAAAGCGGTCCATGTCCTAGTTCCTGGAAACTCTGAATACGTTCTTTTACACAGCCAAAGGGATTTTGCAGATACGGTTAAGTACCTTGAGGTGGGGAGACATTTTACATTATTTAGTTGGCCCAAGATAATCACGTGGCTTCTTAAAAGCAAAGAACCTTTCCCATCTGAGTCAGAGAGAGATGCAACATTGCTGACTTTGAAGATGTAAGAAGAAGGCCTTGAGTCAGTAAAGCTGGAAATGATGAAGAAATGGGTTCTTCACTAGAGCCTCTAAAAAGGGCCACTGCCCTGCTGACACCTTCAATAGACCAGTGAGATCCACCAACATGGATCAGAGATGTAATATAATAAATATGAACTGATTTAAGTCACTACATTGGTGGTAATTTGTTATAATAGTCACAGAAAACTGATATACTCACCCAGTTAGGGATGCAACCAGGTTTAGATTCCAGACATTCTGCCTTACAGACTAGATGTTTACTCAGGTGGTATGTGGCAACTACTTCACCGAATAGTACTCCTGAAAGACAGAAAACACCTGTTTCTGTTGCTGTTCTTCCCCAAGAATAACCCAAGAGTAACTCAGGGATGGGTGAATGGGAGCCCCGCGGAAAGAGTTTGAGGACCAATTTTCACGTACCAGGTGTTCCAGAGAAAAGCTAAATGGCAGAATCAGTCCTGCTGCACTGTTTAGTTCTTCAAACTCACCCAAACCATTTTGACTCAGGAGTATATAAACCTCTGCCCAGAGTAGCCAGAAGTTTGTGACTGGCTGTCTTAGAATATGTCCAATCTAGTTCGTTCTTGACTCTTATATCCCAGACAATAGGTAGATGGGTATACAATTCATAGGACCTTTCCAAATTAGTCTAAAGGCACCAGTTAGTGTAAAACAGTACTGGCCTTGAATAAATCAAGATATTAAGTTTTTTTTTCTTTGGACTTTTTTTAAAAAAAATTATTCTGATTTTCCACTAAGACCCTTTAAAGAAATTAGTCTTGACAGAAATAATAAGGGTAGCTCAAGTAAAATCAATGATTTGATTTTAAATCAAATGATTTTAAATCAATCATCCTAAGATTGGATGTGGGCAAGGATGTATCCCTCAGAAAATCTAATCCAGGGACTTCAAATATGTTTCAACTCATCTGCCAGGTAGGATCTGTTGATAAGAGTTCTATGGAACATTGCTGGAAAGGATTCTGTGGCTATAATCTAGATCATGTAAGAAGAGTTCTTTGATCCTGACTGATTTGAGCAACTGGGGCAATAGTGATCTACTTTCTAAAGATTTCTCTCCATATATAAATTCTTTAATCATTGTTTCTCAAGTGTGATTTTTCAGCCAGTTGTAAATCCTACAGAATGTACTGGATCCCATTCACATTCCTTCATTGGGTAGAAATGATCAGTGTGTTGATAAAGTTGAAAAATTCCATGTAGTGTAGTGCATGGAATGCTAACTTCATTTGTAGGTTATTTCTATAAACTCACATCTGGAGAACAGAGAGGAGTTTAAAGGAAGGCAAGAAGAAGTGTCAAATAGTGTTTTCCTTTCCATTTCTACTATACCAGGCAGTTCTTTCATTTTACCTTTGGCTTGTTGTTGTTCACCTGCCCAGTCATGACCTCATGGACTACAGCAGACCAGACCTCCCTGTCCCTCATCATTTCCTGAAGTTTGCCCAAGTTCATATCTATTCCATTGGTGATGCTATCCAGCCATCTCATCATCTGAGGCTCTCTTCTCCTTCTGCCCTCAGTCTTTCCCAGCATCAGGAACTTTTCCAATGAGTTGGCTGTTTGCATCAGGTGGCCAAAGTATTAGAGCTTCAGCTTCATCATCAGTCCTTCCAATGAGTACCAGGGTTGATTTCCCTTGAGATAGACCAGTTTGATCTCTGTGCTGTCTAAGGGACTCTCTGAGTCTTCTCTCGCACCACAGTTCTAAGGCATCAATTCTTTGGTGCTCTGCCTTCTTTACAGTCCAGCTCTCACAACCATACATGACCACTGGGAAGACCATAGCCTTGACTATATGGACCTTTGTTGGCAGGGTGATGTCTGCTTTTTAACACACTGTCTAGGTTTGTCATAGCTTTCCTGCCAAGAAGTTTTCGTCTTTGTCTTAGTCACAGAAAATTTTATTTTGCTTAGAGAAGCCTTGACAGAATGTCATCATGTATGACTCATAGTAGGAAAAAAAATAGATGAAACTAAAACTATATTTATGTTAAAATATTAGAAGACAAAAGTATTATGAGCAGTTGTATATGAGAAATTATAGCAGACTGTTTTAGGTCATTAATATGTTCATTTTTCTAAAGATATACTATTTATAGACCAAATCATAGTTACAATGAAAACTAATACCTTTAATACAAAAAACTAGAAAACTGTGAATATTTTGTGCTTAGATGTTGTTGCTTATCCAAAAAAAAAATAGACTCAGCCTAGCACTGTGACATTTATTTTCCATCTGCCTCCTTTTTTATATTAATATTGGTTTCATATCTTATCAGGAAAATCAGTTTGACTGATGAAGACATTATCTCAAAGACTTCACCTTCATAGCCTCAGTAACTAGGCCTTTTGTGAGAGCTGTTTGGCTGTAGTGATCAGTTGACCTGTCTGTTGAGTATCATAAAGCTTAAGTGCCCAGAAAAGCCCTTGATTTCTCACCAAGACTGGAATGAGATTCTTCCTGAGAAGCATTCACATTAACATCAATCAGCAGGTTGTTTGCAGAGTTGTAGCACACTAGAGCAATAATCAAAAAAGCATCCTTGTATCTTATATAATGTTTTCAGTTTCTCTGAACACTTACATTTCAATTACTGCATTGAGCCCTACTGTAAACTGTTAGGCAGACGGGCTCATATTTGTATTATCTCTGTTTACCACTAAAACTGAGAAGGGTTAATGACTTTATAAAGCTAGCAAGCAGTGGTGTAAAGAGAAATAAGTATTTAGCTTTAAACACGTGTACTGGCATCCCAGGTGGTACAGTGGTAAAGAATCCACTTGCCAATGCAGTAGACACAGGAGATGAAGGCTCGATCCCTGGGTCTGGAAGATCCCCTGGAGTAGGAAATGGCAACCCATTCCAGTATTCTTGCCTGGAAAATCCCAGAGGGACCTGGCAGGCTACAGTCTAGGAGTCACAGAGTTGAACATGACTGAGCACACGCACTCACACATATATACACACACATTACAATTACACTTGAAAATACCTAACATTTCACACGAATGAAACTCGTCAGGTTACACCTACTAACTTTAAGACAATAGCAGGGTAAATATTTATAGTTTGAAATCTTGTTACCATTAGCCTTACATTTTATTAACAAGAAATATCCCTGTAGCATTTCATTTATTATTGTTACTGTAATGGATAGAAAGATTACAAGAAAAGATTCCTTCCCTCCAGCTTGCCTATTCTAACCTGGTTGTATAGGTATGGACATAATTGACACGATGTATAACGCAATGTTTGATAGGTTATGTTTTTCTCAGGACACTTAAGTCCCAGAAGGGAGAATCTGCTTTGGCCAGGAACAGGAAGAGAGATTCAGATAGCAGGGGACATGTAAGTGAGCTTTGAAAGTTGACAAAGATTTAGACCTATGACATTTTGAGAGAAGGTATTTTATTTTGGTGGAATTATGTATGGGTGTGTAGGACAGAAGACCAAAGTATTGGAGTATCAGCTTCAGCATCAGTCCTTCCAATGAACACCCAGGACTGATCTCCTTTAGGATGTACTGGTTGGATTTCCTTGCATTCCAAGGGCCTCTCAAGAGTCTTCTCCAACACCACAGTTCAAAAGCATCAATTCTTCTGCACTCAGCTTTCTTTATAGTCAACTCTCACATCCATACGTGACTACTAAAAAAATCATAGCTTTGACCACATGGAGCTTTGTTGGCAAAGTTATGTCTCTGCTTTTTAATATGCTGTCTAGGCTGGGCATAACTTTACTTCCAAGGAGTAAGCGTCTTAATTTCATGGCTGCAGTCACCATCTGCAGTGATTTTGGAGCCCACCAAAATAAAGTCTCTCACTGTTTTCCTAGTTTCCCATCTATTTGTCATGAAGTGATGGACCAGATGCCATGATCTTAGTTTTCTGAATGTTGAGCTTTAAGCCAACTTTTCCACTGTACTCTTTCACTTTCATCAAGAGACTCTTTAGTTCCTCTTTGCTTTCTGCCAGTGGTGGTGTCATCTGTATATCTGAGGTTATGGATACTTCTCCTGGCAATCTTGATTCCAGCTTGTGCTTCATCTAGTCTGGCAGTTTGCATGATGTACTCTGCATAAAAGTTAAATAAGCGGGGTGACAATATGCAACCTTGACATGCTCCTTTCTCTATTTGGAAGTAGTCTGTTGTTCCATGTCTAGTTCTAACTGTTGCTTCCTGACCTGCATATAGATTTCTCAGGAGGCAGGTAAGGTGGTCTGGTATTCCCATCTCTTTAAGAATTTTCCAGTTTGTAGAGACAAAGGCTTTAGCATAGTCAATAAAGCAGAAGTAGGTGTTCTTCTGGAACTCTCTTGCTTTTTTGTGATCCAACAGATGTTGGGAATTTGATCTCTGGTTCCTCTGCCTTTTCTAAATTCAGCTTGAACATCTGGAAGTTCTTGTTTCATGTACTGTTGAAGCCTGGCTTGGAGAATTTTGAGCATTACTTTGCTAGCGTGTGAGATGAGTACAATTGTGCAGTAGTTTGAGCATTCTTTGGCATTGCCTTTCTTTGGGATTGGAATGAAAACTGACATTTTCCATCCTGTGGTCACTGCTGAGTTTTCAGGATTTGCTGGCATATAGAGTGTAGCACTTTCATAGTATCATCTTTTAAGATTTGAAATAGCTCAACTGGAATTCTGTCACCTCCACTAACTTTGTTCATAGTAATGCTTCCTGAGGCCCACTTGACTTTGCATTCCAGGATGTCCGGCAGTAGGTGAGTGATCACACAACTGTGGTTATCTGGGTCATTAAGATCTTTTTTGTATAGTTTTTCTGTGTATTCTTGTCACCTCTTCTTAACATCTTCTGCTGCTGTTAGGTCCATACCATTTCTGTCCTTTATTGTGTTCATCTTAGCATGAAATATTCCCTTGGTATCACTAATTTTCTTGAAGAGATCTCTAGTCTCTTCCATTTTATTGTTTTCCTGTATCTCTTTGCATTGATCACTGAGGAAGGCTTTCTATTCTCTCCTTGCTTCTCTTTGGAACTCTGCATTCAGATGGGTATATCTTTCCTTTTCTCCTTTGCCTTTTGCTTCTCTTCTTTTCTCAGCTATTTGTAAGGCCTCTTCAGACAACCATTTTGCCTTTCTCCTTTCTTTTTCTTGGGGATGATCTGAATCACTGCCTCCTGTACAGTGTCACGAACCTCCGTCCATAGTTCTTCAGGCACTCTGTCTATCAGGTCTAATCCCTTGAATCTATTTGTCGGTTCCACTGTATAATTATAAGGAATTTGATTTAGGTCATACCTGAATGGTCTAGTGGTTTTCCCTACTTTCTCAATTTAAGTCTGAATTTTGAAATAAGGTGTTCATGATCTGAGCCACACTCATCACCCAGTTTTATTCTTGCTTACTGTATAGAACTTCTCCATCTTTGACTGCAAAGAATATAATCAATCTGATTTTGGTATTGACCATCTGGTGATGTCCATGTGTAGAGTCTACTCTTGTGTTGTTGGAAGAGGGTGTTTGCTATGACCAGTACATTCTCTTGGCAAAACTCTGTTGGCCTTTGCCTTGCTTCATTTTGAACTCCCAGGCAAAATTTGCCTGTTACTTCAGGTATCTCTTGACTTTCTGCTTTTACATCCCAGTCCCCTGTGATTGAAAGGACATCTTTTTTTGGGTGTTAGCTCTAAAAGGTCTTGTAGGTCTTCACTGAATTGTTCAACTTCAGCTTCTTCAGTGTTACTGATCAGGATATACACTTGGATTACTGTGATATTGAATGATTTGCCTTGGAAAGGAAAAGAGATCATTCTGTCATTTTTGAGATGGCACCCAAGTACTGCATCTCAGACTCTTTTGTTGACTATGATGGCCACACCATTTCTTCTGAGGGATTCTTGCCCACGGTAGAAGTTATAATGGTCATCTGAGTTCAATTCGCCCATTCCAGTCCATTTTAGTTCCCTGATTCCTAAAATGTCAACGTTTACTCTTGCCATCTTCTGTTTGATCACTTCCAATTTACCTTGTTTCGTGGACCTATCATTCCAGGTTCCTATGCAATATTGCTTTTTATGGCATTGGACTTTACTTCCATCACCAGTCACATCCACAACTGGGCATTGTTTTTGCTTTGGCTCCATCTCTTCATTCTTTCTGGTAATATTTTTTCACTCTTCTCCAGTAGCATATTGGGCACCTACTTATCTGAGGAGTTCATCTTTCAGTGTCATACCTTTTTGCCTTTTCATACTGTTAATGGGGTTCTCAAGGCAAGAATACTGAAGTGGTTTGCCATTCCCTTTTCCAGTGGACCATGTTTTCTCAGAAGTCTCCATCATGACCCATTCATCTTGGGTGGCCCTACACGGCATGGCTCATAGTTTCATTGAGTTAGACAAGGCTGTGATCCACGTGATCAGTTAGAGTAGTTTTCTGTGATTGTGGTTTTAATTCTCTCTGCCCTCTGAGAGATATGGATAAGAGGCTTATGGAAGCATCCTGATGGGAGAGACTGGCTTTGGGCCTTTATTTAATCTTAACTACTGACTTAGGACTTCATTTAACCTTAATTACTGACTCTGAGACCCTATCTCCAAGTATTTTCACACAGCCGTGGTGGTAGTTGGAGCTTCAAAATAAGAGTTTTGAGGAGAACCAGTGTATAACACACATTCTCTTGACTTTCGTTCTGCCCCACCAGCCATCCCTCTGCCTCTTTTCTTGGTTTCTCTTCCACTTGTTGTTGTTCAGTTGCTAAGCTGTGTCTGACTCTTTGTGACCCCATGGACTCCAGCATACTAGGCTTCCCTGTCCATTACCATCTCCTGGAGCTTACTCAAACTCATGTCCATTGACTCGGTGATGCCATCCAACCATCTCATCCTCTGTTGTCCCCTTCTCCTCCCGCCTTCAATCTTTCCCAGCATCAGGGGCTTTTCAAATGAGTCAGTTCTTCGCATCACGTGGCCACGTTATTGGAGTTTCAGCTTCAGCAGCAGTCCTGCTAGTGAATATGCAGAGTTGGTTTGCTTTAGGATTGACTGGTTTGTTATCCTTGCTGTCCAATGGACTCTTCAAGAGTCTTCTTCAGCACCACAATTCAAAAGCATGAATTCTTTGTTGCTTAGCCTTCTTTGTGATCTGACTCTCACATCCATACATGACTACTGGAAAAACCATAGCTCTGACTATATGGATCTTTGTCGGCAAAGTAATATCTCTGCTTTTTAACACGCTGTCAAGCCGTGCTATAGCTTTCCTTCAAAGGAGCAAGTATATTTTAATTTCATGGCTGCAGTTACCATCTGCAGTGATTTTGGAGCTCAAGAAAATAAAATGTCACTGTTTCCACTTATTCTTCATCTATTTGCCATGAACTGATGGGACTAGATGCCATGATCTTAGTATTTTGAATGATGAGTTTTAAGCCAGCTTTTTCACTCTCTTTTTTTACCCTCATCAAGGGACTCTCTTCCACTACTTGCTTCCTGAAATTTGGAGACTTCAGGCCTTCTTCTAAGCTCTGTCCTTCTTTGATGCTGCATAGGGTACTTGGGCAATTTTATCCATCCCCATGGCTTTACTTACCATCTCTATAAAGATTTTCCTAAATTCTATGGATACTTTTCCCAATATTTCATTTTGTAAAATGGCACCATTGTCTGGCAATTTCTCACATCATGATCCTGGGCATTAGTATTCTGATTGCTTCATTTCTCTCACCACTCATGTAAGCCAGTGTGGCTGATTCTATCTGCAGGATTCATCAGAAATTTGTTAAACCTCACAGCCTAAAATCTATGGAAGGGAAAGCAAGTGTTAGTCACTCAGTTGTGTCTGACTCTTTGAGACACTATGGACTCTTAGCCCACCAGGCTCCTCTGTTCATTGAATTCTCCAGGCAGGAGTACTGGAGTGGGTAGCCATTCCCTCCTCCAAGGGTCTTTCCAACCTGGGGATCGAATCCAGGTCTCCTGCATTTCAGCCAGATTCTTTACCATCTGAGCCACCAGGGAAGCCCAAAAACTTATGAGCTAAGTTTTATTCGGGGACCTTACTGAGGACTATATAACCCAGTTTCAGACTGCCTCTCAGATAGCTCTGGAGAACTGCTCTAAAGAGGTAAGGGAGGAGACAGGATATGTAGGAGAGTTTTTTGTTTATTTCTCTTTTGTGGGAAAACCAACAACATGTAGCTGGACATCAGAAGAGTACTGCTAGTGACAGAACCAGACATCTCAAGGTGATTGTTTTAGTTTTGTTCTATGTATGTCAATGTCAGTGAAAGTCACTCAGTCATGTCTGACTCTTTGCAACCCCATGGTCTGTACAGTCCATGGAATTTTCTAGGCCAGAATATTGGAGTGTGTAGCTGTTCCCCTCTCCAGGGGATCTTTCCAACCGAGGGATTGAACCCCAGTTCCCTGCATTGCAGGTGGATTCTTTACCAGCTGAGCCACCAGGGAAGCCTGAGAATACTGGAGTGGGTAGGCTATCTCTTCTCAGTGGATCTTCCCAACCCAAGAATTGAACCAGGGTCTCCTGCATTGCAGGAGGATTCTTTACCCTCTGAGCCATTTTCTTTGTGTGGCAAGGTACAGGATGCTGAGTCACTGAAATTATTTCATAGGTATGAATCTTAACTACTTAGGGCCAGTATTTGAAGTAATGCTTCCTGATCTCTCTATCCTGGTTTCCCTTCAGGGTGGGGATGTGGGTGGCTGCAGTGTTTATTGGAATGCCAGGCAGTATTCCCATCCACACACCTTCTCCATCTCCTTTTACTTCTAGGCACTTTCTCTTCAATCAGATCTCAGTAAAAGGTGACCTTTTCTGACTTCCTAGACTGAATAGTCTCTATGGATCCCATAGTCCTTCCTATAACTATAGTCCTTCCTATAACTTCCACTTATTTTTTTGTCTTCAAAGCATCCTACTGTCTAGAAATTTGTGGTTTATTTAGTTATTTTTTGTCTTCTTTGAGAATATCATCTTAAGAAGAACAAAGCCCTTGTTAGCCTAGCGCATTACTATATCTCTACCACTTCAAACATTGTCTACTACATAGTTGGTGTTCAAAAAATACTTACTGTAGGAGGACTGAGTCTCTTTTACTACCAGTGACTCCAAGCTAATACCATCTTTTGCCTGGACTATTACAGTAGCCTCTTAACTTTCCATTTCCCACTTCTGCTCCTGCTTCCTCCAGTACATTTCCATAAACAGCCAATGTTTTTCTTCTAGCACTGTATCTCAGGCTGTGCTCTCCCTGGCTGGAATCTCTCCAGTGTCTTCTCTGTGGATGTACTGTCCCCTGTATATCCTTTCAACCTCATCTCACTTCCTTCCATCCAATCTGTGGATACGTAAGCTGTCTTGCTATCTCTTGGAATACACCCATGGCACTCTCCCAACTCTGGGTCTTTTCACTTGCTGGTCCTCTTCCTGGAACATCCCTTTTTGATCTTTACCTGGTTGGCCCCTTCTCTTGAAACTTATGTCACCCTTCATATGTCACCTCCTCAGAGAGACCCTGTCTGTTCTAGATGGGTTTTCTATACTTCATTGACCTTGTATCAAGAAAAGTTTCTTTGTAGCACCAGTCTATAATTGTATTTTTGTTTATTGTCTTGCCTTCCCATGTTGGCTCATTAGAATGGAACATTGTCTTTCTTATTCTTCATCAAATTTTAGTGTTCATCACATTTCCTTGCAATTTATGCTTATTTGCCACATCAGTGAATACACATGCTATGTAACATTTTAATTTCTCTTCCGTTGTCTGAAAGCTCTTTGTCTTCAGAACTTTATGTTCTAAGAGTGTAATAACAGAAATGATTATCATTTTTTATTGAACTATAATTGATTTACAATGTTGTATTAGTTTTGGACATACAGCAAAGTGATTCACATATATTCTTTTTCAGATTCTTTTCCATTTTAGATTATTACAAGATATTGAATATAGTTCCCTGTGCTACATAGTAGACCCTCATTGTTTATCCATTTTATATATGGTAATGTGTATATATTAATCCCAAATTAGTAATTTATCCCCTGATTCTTTCCTCTTTGGTAATCATAAGTTTATTTGCTCTTTTATGAGCCTGTTTTATAAATAATTTAATTTGTATAATTTTTCAGATCCCATATATAAGTGATATTTGTCTTTCTCTATCTGACTTCACTTAGTATGATAATCTCTAGGTCCATCACATTGCTGCAAATGGCATTATTTCATTTTTCTGTGACTGAGTAGTATTCCATTGTGTATATGTGTGTGCATATATGCGTGTACACACACACACACACATATATATACCACATCTTTTTTATCCATTCATCTGTTGATGAATATTTAGGTAGCTTCCATGTCTTTTCAATTATAAATAATGCTGCTGTGAACATTGGGGAGCATGTATCTTTTCAAATGAGAGTTTTCTCCAGATACATGCCTAGGAGTGGGATTTCTGGATCATATAGTGACTCTATTCTTCATTTAAGCAACCTCTATACTGTTTTCCATAGTGGCTGCACTGATTTACATTCCTGACATTCCAACAGTTCAGAAGGGTCCCTTTTCTCCACGTTCTCTGCAGCATTTATTATTTGTAGACTTTTTGGTAATGGCCATTCTGACTGGTATGAGGTAATACTTCTTTGTAGTTTTGATTTGCATCAGAAATGATTATTTTAGGAAATTTGAATGCTATAATTAGTGATGCTTCTGTTAGATCTTCATCCACAGAAGTCTAAAGTAGAAATATGTTTCTTTACATTGTATTTCTCCAGAGGCAGCTTATGAGCTAAAGAGGTACCTCCCAAAGAATGACTTACAGATAGTAGATTTATACTAACTGGTTTTTTATTCTTCTCTACATCTAAGTCTTTAGGAAGTTTGCATTATGTTCCTTCTGTTAAGGAATATTGTCTCCTCATTGTAAATTAGAAAGGACCTAGACTACTGTTTTTTCTTCTAAGTATATTGGATTAGAAAGATTTAAAAAAATTGGTTATCAGAGAAATGAAGGTTAGATTTGGCAACCCCAGACTTGAGAAAAGGACCAGGCAGTTGTTTTTGTGAGTGTTGACATAGAGTTTAATCCTACACTCATCATACTTATATGATGATAAGACAGTTTGGAGGAAATCTTTGGGCAGTATACATATTTTTAAAGGCACTACAAAAAGCTACTTAACAAATTCCCCCACCCTCATATTTTTCCACTTAAAACTTAAAAATCATATTTCCATTACTTTGAAAAATACAATTTGAGGCATCCATATTCTCATCATCAAGATTTAAGAAATATTACATTCTGTTATATTTTTTCATATCATTTTCTTTTTTTGTATAAAAATGTTACATATACAGCTAAAACTTCCATACTGCCTATGATTTTTTTCTCAAAAGAAGAATAAATTAGTCATTTGGGATTAATAGATACAGTGAAGTAAGTATTTATATATAGTCAATTTGTGTGATACTAAGAGAAGTAGTAGTCTGTGTTTGTAAGAAGTTGATAGTAATACATTTTGAAGGAGAAAGAAAAATTGTTAAAGACAAAATATTTAGCTTCTTGATGAAGTATGTTTTGCTCTTTCAGCTGGAGGTCTGTATCAAATGTTCAGGAAACTTTATAGCCTAGTTTTTTCCCCTGAAATTTGAGTTAAAAATAGAGGTCACTAGGGTCTATTGTACAGCACAGGGAAATATAACCATTATTTTTTAAATAACTTTAAATATAATATACTCTAAGTATAATATAGTTGATAAATATTGAGTTGCTATGCTGTAGATCTGAAACTAATATAATATTATAAGTCAATTTCTTTTTTAACTTTTTCCCTAATGATGAAAGTGAAATGAAAAAATAATAAGAGATTTAGAGGAAAACTAAATAGTCTGCTACCTGGGGACCTGGCTTTATGGAATGTCATCAGCCTTCATCTATATGATTTTATCCTGTACTTTTGTTTTTACTACTTGTGTGTGTACTTATAAATACTTTCTATGCTAGTTCTGTGTTTTACATACATGTATTATTTACATAAATGACTTGATACCGCTTTTTTGAAAAAATGTTTTTGAGATGAATCTCTGGTGATATATATAGTTCTAGTACATTATGTTAATTGTTCTAGATAATACCAATATAGGACATGTCATGTTGCTTATCTAGTCTTGTTCCTTTAAAGGAAGCAAATAAACTTATCTCTGTGTGATTCCTGGCTGGTTATTACTGAAAGCATGATCAGCATTTTATGGCATGACATGTTCTGGGTGCAATTCCGCTGTAGTTAATTGAGGTCTGAGAGAATGCAACCGCATTTCAGATGGATCCTGATTGATTGGGGTTGGGCCCATGGAGACTACAGGATTAAACAGGGAGGCAGATAATGCTTTCCTCTGGGAGTGCCTTTCGGTGTTTTTATGATCTACTAAATCGCCATGGCTTTCACATCAATTCCGTGAGAGGGCTGCTTCCATCACAAGGTCCAGATGAGCCTGCCCTGCTCCCCTCATCGTCTAAAGCGTGGTCCAGGTGGCAGTCTCATCAGAGCCGTTGGCCTGGTCAGGAGTCCCCCTGTGCCATTTAATGACTAGCGTGCTCCCTGTTATCCTTTCTGAATTAATTACCTCCATGTGAACACTGTCCAGAGCTTGTGGGGGTGGCCCTTGGGGATCCGGTCTCCTAAATCATTAGTTGCTAGATGAAATTGCAACGTTGAGTCCAGAAAATGAACTCAGAGCAGTAAATTGCGCTTTTCTTCTTCAAGAGCCACTTGCTAATCTGAGATTTTTTGACTTATTTTTTTTTCCCCTTTCTGAGAGAGACTGTACTGTCCTGTTTTCAGTGCCACCTTGTGTTCTGCCAGCCACTCTTTCTTTCCTGCCTCCATCTCCTCAGCCTTAGCCTGTGGAAAGGAGTCCGGTCCAGTTACCTAGCCACCAGTGGTCACTCACCTCACCTTCCTTTCTTCTCTCTGTCTGCCTTCCAGTTGGCGTAATTTTGAAACTCATTTCTGATTCTGACCCTCCTCTGCTCCTCATGAGCCTTTGATGTCTCCTCCTGGTACAGAAAAAAAAAGGCTCACAGTCCCTAAAGCATCCTTGAAGGGTCATCATAGTCTGGTTCTCACTGGCTTGACTATTTCCATGTCTTGTATTTTCCACCATTCTGGCCTTTCTATGGCTCATGGTTTGCTGTCTGCAGACCTGCTGTACACTGTACCCCTCATGCCTCTGGTCATGCCAAATGTCCTTCTCTGCCCTAGAAGCCAGAGAAGGCAATGGCACCCCACTCCAGTACTCTTGCCTGGAAAATCCCATGGATGGAGAAGGCTGGTAGGCTGCAGTCCATGGGGTTGCAAAGAGTCAAACACGACTGAGCGACTTCACTTTCACTTTTTACTTTCATGCATTGGAGAAGGAAATGGCAGCCCACTCCAGTGTTCTTGCCTGGAGAATCCCAGGGATGGGGGAGCCTGGTGGGCTGCCATTTATGGGGTCGCACAGAGTCGGACACGACTGAAGTGACTTAGCAGCAGCAGCAGCCCTAGAAGCTCATACTTTCTTTTCAGGATTTAGCATCTCACTGAAAGACTATTCCTATGGGGTTTTGGTGGGAGGAAGGAAGCATCAGCCTCTGTACATGGAGTGGAGTGGGTATTGCACTGGAGTCAGGAGAGTTCGCTAAAGATGGCACTGGCTCTGTTCACTGGTGCTGCTACCTATGGATGCTCGCTATAGATTGTTTATGTTTGAAATGATCCCTGTGGGCTTGGAACCATCTTTACCCTCTCTGTGCTTCAGTTTGCTAATTTCAAAAATGAGAGTGTTTGAATAGTCATTCATTTAGATTTCTCCCAAATGGAAAATTTCATGATATTTCTTCCTTTGTACACTTTTCTGTGCTTTCCAAATTATCTAAAATGAGAATATGTTACTTTAAATACTTGAACTGTCAGGTTGACGTTGTTATGACTCAAAGCAGGCCAAAGTAAATGAGTTAAAAGGGGAAGCATTAGGCCTAAATATCAACGAGTTTCTGTAGGCAGGCCCGTTTGATACTGGAGTGAAATTTTGAAGTGACTGATGTTACAATGCTGGGAGGTCTGCAGAATCAGGAGTAGAGATAGGATTGTATAACCTGGGTCAGGGCAGGAGAGTGAAACTGAAAGATGACATGTGGCCAGCAAAAGTCAGTTAAGAGACTGACAGTTTTTAAATTGAATACCACTATATACTTGGCACCAGATGCATCAACTATTTCATTTAATCTCAACAACCACTTTGTGGAATTGACATGGTTATTTTAACTTTAAATATGAGAAAAACTGTCTCAGAGAAGGGAAATTACTTGCCCAAAGTCACTCTGTCAGTACATTTTCAAGTCGTTACTTGAGCGTCATCAGATTCTAAAGCCCACGTTCTTTTGTCAGTACATCTCATTGCCTGCCTGTTAGTATGTGGAATAAGTGCATATCACGCCTGTGGAAGAAGCCAGGGTTTTGGAGGTATCTTGATATTTTGTATCTTAAATAGATAGTGCCCTGATTATTTGTAGGCAATGCTTGAACTTCATTACGAATATCTTATCTTCCTAAAAGTACTTTTACTACGGTTTCACAGGCTATTTTCAGGAGCACTTCTGTCAATCAGAACTCCGAGTTGTAAGCCACAGAATCAGACTCTGGATGACAAATAGAAAAGAAAGTCAGTTAAAGCACATTGAGTTGTTCACAGAATCTCTGAGAGGGCCTTCGAAGCAGACAGCCAGGATTTGTACCTAAAGTAACACCATTGATCTTGCCTGGTGATGAGCTGGCCGGGGGCACTGTCCATGGAGCTTGATGCTTGCCCTTGACTCCATCCATTGCTGCTGGAGCCCTGATTTGGACTCTGCCACCAACTGGCATGATAGTGTGTCTAGTCAAGAGTCTGGGGCTGGTATACCTGATTGGCAGAAAGTGGGTCATGAACCTAGGCCATAATTGCAGTGGGGACTGAGATGAGCATCTGGGACATTTTTATTCATCAAGTAGGAGGTGGGTTCTTCCTCCTAAGATAGGCAGGCATTCTTCAGATGTAGGAAGGTGATTCAGATACACAATAGCCGAACGGAATGACAGATAAGCACTGTAACATCATATCATGTTTAGATGATAATTTATTGAGTGTTTTCTCTTTATTATAAGAAAACAGAGATGGGATTTTCCATTCTCCTGGGGATAGAAACTTTGGCATTCTCTCTCATTCATCATCTGGAAACAGTTATCCCCAAATTCTACTGATGTTTTAAGTCAAGTTCAGGTCTACTACTTCTCTCCATTACTGTGGCATCACCCCAGTGTGAGTCTTCAGGACCTTAAGGATGAATTTTATCCATAATTTCTTTACCCTGTCTTTCCAATACCAGTTTCTTCTCTTGGATCCTTCCTGCAGATTCCTACCAGAATACTATTTCATAGTCCTGTTTTTCATCATGCCTGTTCATTGCTCAGAATAATTACGGTTAGCCATTGGCTGATTCAGGAGTCAGTGACCTTTAATAAGTGATTAGCCAACTTGGATTCCATTAGTGGCTGATGAAAGAGAGTATCAGGGAGGGAGTTAGCTCTTGCTGGTGCCATCTCCTGTCTAGAGTGTGATCCCTAGTCTTTCAAATGTCTAGATTCTGCCTTTTCTGGAATGTAGTTTATCTTCCCTTTTCTATGAAGTCCCCATATCATTCCAGACTTTTTTATTGATCTTTATTTTTTAACTGTTATATGTTAGGATTCCCACGTGCCATATTGTTAAAGGATCTACCTACCAATGCAGAAGACACAAGAAATGTGGGTTTGACCCCTGGTCAGGAAGATACCCTGGGGTAGGAAATGGCAACTCACTCCAGTATTCTTTCCTGGAGAATCCCATGGACAGAGGAGCCTGGTGGGCTACAGTCCATAGAGTCACAAAGAGTTGAACACGACTGAGCAAATGAGCACACCTACTTACAATCAGTACTCATAGTTAATTATTTATTGATGTTGTCTAATTCCATCAGGTGTTTTAATTCTCATATTCATATATCCCTCCATGCCTCCCTACCCCAAGTCCTTAAGGTGAAGAATAATGACATGTACTTATATTTATTTTATTCTTGGTCTTAGCCTCATAATAGATTTTTGACTGCTATTAATTGAATGGCAAATGTATAGCCTTGGATGTATGTTCTAGTTAGTATTATATATTTTAATGATACTGCAGGAAAGGAATCTGATTTAGAGCTCTGGATTAATCATTGCTTGGACTTTTGGGCTCTGTGTGTGTTATTCTCCATATGGAAGTTTACACTGAGTACCTAAAAAATAGTGCTGTATATGTAACCTTAGCTGCAACTCTTCATGTTGAATATTGACTAGGTACATAAAATTATTGTCCACTATTCCTGTTCTTTGGAAATCCATATAAGAAATAATAAAAAGTACAATGGTTATTAGAATAGTTTAGGTAATAAAATACATGTAACACAAAAAAGAGTTGACAGGTTGTTTTTCCTAGGATTTTTCTTTGTATCTATTAGAGGAGTTCCCACTTTCTATATTTCACTGTGGCACCTTTACATTGAGATCGTTACTCACTATGCACAAATCCTGTTTAGGCACCAGAGTGTCATCTTTGCCAGCAGCATTGAACAGAAATGTAATTTAGTATATTCAGCTATTGTGCTAAGTAACTTCCTGCAAGTCAGAACTTCTAGAGCTGTGCCTTCCTCTAAACTTTTGTTAATGATACTATTTTAATATTTCTTTTCATTTTTTAAAACTTTATTTAGTTTTGGCTGTGCTGGGTCTTTGTGGCTGCGTGGCTTTCTCTAGTTGCAGAGAGCGGTGTCTCCTCTATAGTTGAGGTATGCTGGCTTCTTACTACAGTGACTTCTCTTGTTTTAGAGCATCGGCTCCAGGCCCAAGGGCTTCAGTAGTTGGTGGTACCCAGGCTTTTGATCATGGTCTCAATAGTAGCAGTACATGGTCTTAGTTGCTTCGTGGCATGTAGGATCTTCCTTGAACCCATATCTCCTGCATTGGCAGGTGGATTGTTTACCACTAAGCCACCACGGGAGCCTACTATTTCTCTTTAGTTTAAATGTAATATTCTAAGAATATGTGAATTTGTTTAATCTTATACTTGTCATTTTTAAATTTTGTGTTTGCTTCCAGGGGAAGAGGTAACAATGGCTTCTATAATGGGAAGCATTTTGATATGAGGTGTAGCGTGATGGTTGAATCTATCCACTTGTAGAAAATGCTGATGTGCACTCATGTCTTCTTATTGCAACTTGAAAAAACCTTAAAATAAAAATTTCAGTCTATTATATCTAATCTGTGAATTATTCTTGTTCCATGGAAATCACTTTTAGAAGTCAGAAGACATTTTTTCAGAGGAGCCCCGATTCACAGTATGTTAACAGCCATCATAAATTTCTTCTCATTAGACTTGCTCTTTTCTTTTTCCTTTGGGTTGTTAATAGTATTCTAATTGATTTGTGAGAGTTGTTTGGATAGAAAAAGCATTAACTGTCTTTAATATGTTTGATTTTGTTTGTGATTATTTTGTTATTGTGATAGTTTTACGTTTTTATGAATCCTAATCTGTTGAAATGTTCCATTATGATTTTTTCCCCATCATGAGATATTTTTAATCTTATGGTAAACATTTCTGAAAATCTTTAATGACCTAGAATTTCTCTGGTGTATGGTGAGGAAGTAATTGACTTTTTTAAACAAATCAGATCATATTCAGCCAGTTCTCTCTTATTGACTGTTTATGCCTGGTCAGATTTTTGTCTGTTTTGCTTTCTATATGAGACTTTGCCAAAGTGTCATCCTATTTTTAAATAAAATGTCAACCTACTTCTTCATTTATGCAGGTGAGTCATCAGGCTCAGTACCACATCCTATGTGGGTCTGACAGCCAGGCCTCTGCTCTTTTGTCCAGGTCATCAGTGAGTATAAAGCAGAGAAAGGAGCCTTAGGGCATCATTTCAAGATATTTGTTCATCTTCTGAACAGCTTTAGAATGATTAAGACCTTGCTTCTTGAACATGAAATGAAATTTAAAAAGGAAGAAAAAACAAAAACAAACCCAAACCTCATCAGTTTTATTTCTTTCATCTTCTTTATGTGGCCTTCATTCTCTGTCTTAGAAGAAGATTAAATTATCTGTTAATTCAGACAACATTCATAAGTTAGGAAGGGGCTTTGAAACATTGAGCTATATACATATTCCTGAAATGGAAAGACCTTTTTGAGAATACTGTTTTTTGCTAATCTATTTCCTGTTTCTTAAAATTACTTTTGGGCTTTTTACGTTTCCTTTTTTTTTTTCTTTAAATTTTTTTCTGTCCTGGTGGTTCTCATGCTGCCTTTCCCTCATTGTTCATCTTCCTTCCCTGACGTCTGGCCCTCTTGCCTAATGTTCCTGTTTTTCACCCATTTTTCTTGCTGTATTCTTACTGCGTGCGCATTGTGGGATGATCTCAGGACATCCGGATGAATGGAAAAAATGTGTTTGGTGTAACATGATTACCTATTTGATGACAGAAAGATAAATTGTCCAGCTGAAGTACTGAGGAAAAGAAAATAAACTATCCCATAGATTCACTAACTGAAAAAGCATAAAAGTATAAGAAAATATATTTTAGTTTTGTCATAGAAATACAGTGATTGAAGCAGCATTCAAATGAGACTATTTTATTAATTTTCGTGAAATCATAAAATTTCTTTGGGTTATACCAGTCTACACAACGATCCTAATTTCTTTCGTTAGAGGTGCAAATAAGAGTATGAGAAATTGAAAGTATGACTGGAAAGTCTGACTGGCTTAGTTCTCTGTGCAAGAACGTCATTTTCTTCTGGTTCTGAGAAGAAAACACGCAGCTTCCCTGCCACCCTTTTCTGTGTATTTCTATTCTGTTCTCCCACGGTTCTGAAGGGGTAGGAAGTGGGCTGAGGGAGAGCGATGAGCTCTCCCATAAGAGCAGGCCGTCCCATCTTTCTGAAGTGGCTGCTCCCAGACTCCCAAAGGCTGCAGCTTAGGGTAGGTAGGGCTGCTGCTTTTGGAGTCTCTAGAGCTTGTCCTGTCAGCAGCAATTTATCAGCATAAGTGTGTCACCTTTTTCTTGTGTGACAAAATGTTTGCTAAAAGGGGAGAACTTACGACAGAAAATACAGTCTTTATTTAAAAAAAAAAAAAAGTAGAAGCTTCTAGAGACATTTAGCAGTTGAAAAGGTGTTGGTTTTACTGTGACATGTCATTTTCTAGTAACAATAAATTATGCTGCGAGTGTTCTTAAAATCTTTCTAGTAGTGTTTCTCTAGGAAATTGAAATCATTGAATACTTACAAATAGTTTTATTTGCTCTAATGTATAAAAAGGTGTTTTGTAAATTGTTTCTGTTGTTCTCAGTTTCATACTGTTGGGCTTATTTGGGAAAGAATTGTAACCCAATTGCGAATTTGGTGTTCTAAGTTATAAGAAAAAACAAGATGTGTCCACAAAATGATTGTAATCTACAGTAATTGCACAAATTAGTGCCTTTGCTTAATGACTTTTGTATTATTGTTTTGGAATGTTTAAATATCTTCTCCCTCTTTTAATGAATTTTGAATGTTTTTCTGGTTTTTTACTCTAATTTATAAGCTCCTTGGTTTATAGATTTTTTTTTTGTTTCCTTTATAATATTTCTTAGAAACAAGGTCTTGCATATTGTAAGTGCTCATAAAATATTTGTGATTGACTTGTTTATAAATTAAAGATATATTAAGGATCTCAAGGAACCAGATCATGCCTGTGCCATGTTATCATCATTCAGGCACTTAAAAAACCTGGTGCTGACACAACAGTGCTGTTTACTGCCTCGAAATGTGATCGCCCTTGTTGAATGTGTTAAATATTTCACTCATTCCATGTTCTTTTCCTTGGAAGTTAGGTAGTGTTCATTTCCCAGACTCTTAGCCTGTGTCTAATTATAGTAATGACCCCACCATACAACATTGCTGAATTGACAGTGGACAAAGGAAACCTTCAGGAAATAGTTCTAAGAAAGAGATTGTATGGTATCGCTTATTTTTTCAGTTGCCAAGAATAACACAAGAATGGCTTTAAGGGGCAAAAAAAATCACAGGAGCACCTCAGAATGCTTCTTATGGATCAAAGGCACAATTGGATAATACAACAGTCTCCTTCTCTTTGGGCAAGTTCTACTCATTTGTGTGAGCAGTTTGAATAACTTATTTGTAGGGACACTGCAAAGAAAGAGATCCTCCATGGTTTAGCAGTATAATACATCTGGGACTTTAAAAGTAAATATTCATAGCCTTTGGCCCAGAAACTTCACTTCTAGGAACAATTGCCAGGAAATAATTAGACAAATGGACAAATATTTAGATTCAAATATATTTTTATCATTGTTTTATAGTTGTGATAAGTTGGAGTAAAGCCTTATGTGTTCAACAATAGGATGTTGATTAAATATATTATGACCTCTTCCTCTATAGAGTACTGTGTAGCCCTAAAACAATCATATATATATATGTATGTATATATGTGTGTATCATTTTACATATACATGTTTAAAAATACAGAGTATACTGTGGGTCATTGAAGTGACATCTGAAATTGGAATAGATCTAGAGTTTCTTGTGCCCTGTGTCATAGTTTTTTAAATTAATTTTTATTTTTGATAGCACTGGATCTTCATTGTTGCAAGCAGGCTTTCTTTAGTTGCAGTGAGCAAAGGCTTCTCTAGTTGCAGAGCACGGGCTCTGGGCACATAGGCTTTAGTAGTTGAAGCTTCAGTAGTTGGGACTTACAGGCTCTAGAATGCAGTCTCAGAAGTTGCAGAGCCCAGATTCAGTAGTTGTGGCGCACAGGGTTAGTAGCTCTGTGGCATCTGGAATCTTCCCACACCAGGGCAACCCACATCTCCTGCATTCTCAGGTGGATTCTTATCCACTGTACGAGCAGGGAAGTCCTACGTCATAGTAATTTGGATTTGAGGGTGACTTATAGAGGCAGCTGGGTTTTTTTAAATTAATTAGTGAATTTTATTTTTGCTATACTGGGTTTTCTTTGTCACATGTGGCCTTTCTTTAGTTGCAGAGAGCAGAGGCTCCTCTCGAGTTGCATTGTGTGGGCTTCTCATTACTGTGACTTCTCTTGTTGTGCAGCATGGATTTTAGGGCATGTAGCTCAGTAATTCTGGTGCAAGGGCTTAGTTGCTCCGCAGCATGTGGAATCGTCCCAGACCAGGGATCAAACCTGTATCCCTTGCATTGGCAGGTTGATTTCTAACCACTGAACCACCAGGGAAGTTCAAGGGGCAGCTGATTTGGATCCTGAAGTGCCCTCACTGTAAGGTGTGAGTGCAAGGGCCAAAAATGACCTCCGATTTCATTACAATGACAGAATATTTCTTAGTTTTACACTTAGTATGATTTCCTTTTTCCAATAGTCATGAAAAAAGTATGCTAACAAAAAATACCATATTGTAAGAAAATAATATCTGGAGTTTTAAAAGCAATATGAAAAAGGATGTGGCTGTTTGAAATTTTCTGTCTTATGTGCATCACTGCTTTTGTCTCTTCTTATCACTTTTCTTTTTTTCTGATCACTTTTCATTAAAAGCACCTTCTCTCTTCATAGGTCTAATAGCCTCCTGTACATGTTGTTGTTATTCATGCCTGTGATTCCTGTGTTCAATAATGGCCCTCGTTCATGAGCATTATCTAAGCATTAGCATTGCTTAGCCCATCTGTCTTCCGTATTTCTACTAAAGATGGACATTTTAGCATCAAAACTTTCAGAAATCCTGTGTCAGCTAAGCCTCCCAGGACACTGTGTAAATTATCTCCATTATGTATGGTGAAAGCATTTTTCTAAACAAGCATTCGGATTCAGAAATCAATCATCATCTTTCAAGTGTGTGAAAGTAGCCCACATTATGTCTTGCCTGATCATCTGAGCACTACATTTATGTCAGTTATTAAATCCTGACACTCCTTTTTTTTGGTAAATGTATAAATTTCTTTAGGGGAGCCATAACATTGCTCAGTTTCTGCTCCTCTGGGTCCTGGACTCAGACACTGAAATATATGACACATTCCCTACAAAAGAGGGAAAAGAAAACCCAACAAGCATTTTTTATTCGTTTTAAAGAAACATTTTTTTTTAAGCCTAAGTTACATTTAATGCTTTTTTAAGGCAAAGGCAAAAGGCCGAGGATTTAACTGGGTATAGTACATGGGGTCGCAGAGTCGGACACCATTGACCAACTGCTCCCACTCGCTGGCATTGATCTCCGGCTTTGGCAGAGCTTAGGGCGGCAGTTGTAGAGTGGGCTTGAAGAGTGGGGGCGCTAGGCTATCAAGCCAGTTGTGCACTGTTCTTCGCTAGGGGGCGCCCTTCTCGGTTCGCTGTCTGCCCTGTTTACAAGGCCCGGTGCAGTGGCCCTCCAGCACCGTTATCCTGGCTGCTTCTGTCCTTCTGGCTTGCCCCTCGGAGGAGCAGGGGTGTAATGTGGAATCAGATCTCTGCACTACATAATCAGATCTCATGTGATTCTCTTCACAACCCTGCTTCAACGTATAAGAGCAGAAGACAAGTCAGATTGTGTTTTAGTAACAGTCTCCACTCTGTAAGAAGAGAAACTGCAGAGTTAAGTTCTAAACTCTTGAGTCTGACTGTAATGGAAAGAAAGTTACTGTAGTTTCTAGCTGTCCCCTTCCGAATATCTGTTTGAGAAAGGATAGAGAGAAAAACATTAGCATTTGCACTTTTGAAATAAATCTGTCTTGGAAAAGCACTCTGATTTTAATTGATCATTTTGACACCTAGAAACCAAGAGTTTCAGTGGCTTTAAAGTAAGGCTTTTTTGAATGACACTGCTGAGCAGTAGAAAAAAAATAAATCCACTATGTTTCATCACATTTGTGGTTATATCAAGATTGTTCTACAGTGTTAGAATGAATAAAACCTCATTTGGAGAAAAAAATACAATGAATAGTTAGAATTGTTTGCCATCCCTTATAATTTAGGATTCAAATTAGAAATATTATTATTTTCACATCAAGGAAAAATATTCCAAAGTACCAGATATTCCAAAATATGTTCCTGTCTTCAAGTGCTGAAAGTAATAGAAGCTATTATTAGTGGAAAATAAATTACTATATTACTTTACATATTAGTCCATATTTATGCCAGACAGTTTTCCCCCACATTGGTGTGTGTGGCTTGTTTTATGCTTAGTTCAGGTACCATTGTAACAAATTTGGATCTAAAAAATTAAATAGAGAACAATGAAAGTTGTATTTGTATTATTATAGTTTTAGATTTTTTCAGTCTGACAGAACCTGACACGTTTGTTTTCTTTTTTGTTGAGTGAACACCAGAAACAGAAAAGGCAAATAAACTGATTTTGAATCAGGAAATTCTGCACAATTAATTGATTTTTCAGCATATGCTAATATGTATAAGGTACAGGTATGACTTAAATGAAAAAATCCAATCCCAAGTCAAAGTACTTTCAAAGTACTGTAATTATCTCAAGAAATAGTAAAGTTGCTATTATTCAAATAATTTTTGGATCTCTAGCATATCATGCTTTCCTGGCCAGCTCTTCATTCATCAGTTTTAAGTTTTGAGCTTCTGATAACATTTTATTGAGCCAAAAGCAGGCACCACAGACCAGAGAGTTTGAAAGTTTGAGGATTGACCAGAGAGTTTAAGAGAGTTTGAAAATCATTTCTATTTGTTGTATTATTCTGAAAGTATCTTTGCATTAAATTTTTTTCAAATAAAAGTTATGTACACCTATTAGTAAACCTTCACACCATGTAGAAATGTTAAAAAAAATAAAAGCAGAAGTGAAATGTGTAACAGCCCCACTTGCCAGAGAGTCGCTGTTAAACTGACAGTTCAGTGTATGCCCTTGAATATCCTGTTTAAGGGCACATGGGTAACCTCTGGACAGGAGTTGGGTGGGATGCATGGGAGCAGGGGCCCACCTTGACGCAGTAGCTAAGTCTCAGAGGACCCTTTCCGATTTCTACCTAGGCCTCTTACTCTTGCTTAAGCAGTGGGAAGGCAAGAGATCTCTTTATACAACCTCACTCTTCTTAGAAGGTAGAATTGGAGTGAACACTAAAAAATGCATTCCTTATTCCTCTGTTGATTTGTGTTCCTTACACAATACTGTTTACATCAAATCGACCTGTATTTAAATCAAGAACTTTTCTAGATTAACATTTAGGGGAAGCAGAGAAAGAGCTTCGGGGAATAACTTTCAAAACTGTTTTCTGGCATTAGTCTCTCCATGGTTTCACTGTCTATTATCAGCGGTTCTTAAAGTGTGATCCTTAGTCTGACAGTCTCTGACATCTTAGAACTTACCAGAAATGCAAAGTTTGAGGCCTCACACAGGTCTGCTGAAATGGAAACTCCAGAGGTGAGGCTTAGCATCTTTGTTTTAACAAGTGCCCCATGTTATGCTGATGCGGGATAAGGTACAGGGACTTTAGCTCTATATAAAAACTCAGATTTAAAATTCTTTCTAACATGGTATTTCCCTTCTCGTTCTCCATTCACTTTTACCCCAACCTGGAAACAGTGTTGTCACTGAGACATAACATCATTTTCCTAAGTCCTCTGCTTTTTACCGTCTCTGCTGATTTTCGGTCTTAATGTCACTGGTCACATAGCAAATCTCTATAATCATTTTAAAAAACTCTATTCCAGTGAAACTCACTGGAATGCCTCCCCTGACCTATATATCCAAGCGGTCTTGACTGTTGTGCTTTTTGAGCCCTGTGAGTACCTTGTTCACAGAGCTCAACATTTGATTGCAGTGTTGGTGTGCATGTCTCTCTCTTTTCCACATTATTGGGAATTTCTTGAGAAAAGAGATGTATCGCTCCTTTTTATCCCTGACACTTACTGGAATTTGTGACATGTGCAGATGTTCAGCATGTGTGTTAAGTGAAGGATGAAGTGAAAACTAACGAAACAGTAGCTTCTTCAAGCTTAAGAATTACTGTAGGGCAAGCTGGTGTTATACAAGAGAGCTGAAGTGCTGGATGTGAATTCTACTGGTTGTTACACTGTGTATGTAATTTCTCTGATGCTGTTTCCCACTGTGTAAAGTTGACATAATTCCCACCTCACAGTTTATTTTGTAGAGTTCCTGGTACACAGTTAGCTCTAAAAAAAATGGTAGCTAATAATCTTTTAAAGTTGTTTTAGTCATCAGACCCAAAGAGCAGATAAATGTGATTGAATCAAACTATTTAATATTTTGTGGAGAGAAGGTAAGAGATATGAATCAAATATATTGGTGGCAAAAATGTTTGATCAGTGTGCACTTATAAGGAAGCCTGCTGTATGGTAAATTTGTATAATATACTTAAAAAAACCCACAGCAATATACATCTATTTTTCACACTTCACTGATCAGACTACTACAAAAATTACTGACTCTGCCATGATTCCTAGGAATTTATTTTGCAAAGTGCTTTTCTCCATTCACCTGGAAACATAATGTGTTCTTAATAAATCTTTGATCCTAATTTAGACCAAGACCAGATTCATATGCTCTTTAGATGAATTGAGGGTTCAAAAAATTATACCCATCTTATATTTAGGGATTCCAGTATTTATATATTTTAGTAGAAAAATATATGGAGTCTTTCCACTGAATTATTTGCATCAAATTATGTAACATGTGTGAACAGTCCAGTACACTGGCATGAGTATACATGTCTTGTTTCTAAGAGAACTGATCCATCAAAAAATAAGTGACAGCAGACATAGAAAACAAACTTATGATTACCAAAGATGTGAGGGAGATGAGGAGGGATAGATTAGAAATATAGGATTACCAGATTCACACTGTTTATAAAATAGAATTTACTATATAGCATAAGGAACTATACTCAATATCTTATAACAACCTATAATGGAAATAACCTGAAAAAAACAAAACTGAATCACTTTGCAGTATACCTAAAACTAAGATACTATTGTAAATCAACCATACTTAAAAAAAAAAAAGTGGAAGACTGTGCCACTGTTGGCTCACTGTTTAGGAGGTAGGGTGTGGCAGCTTGATGGGTAGAGTTGAGGTTAGAGATCCAACTAGCCCTTCATTTTAGAGATGACGCCCTAGGGTCCAGAGAAACCACTTGGTCTGTCCATGGTCTCACATCAAGTCACAGCTGGAATCAGAATCTCTGTGGAGTCCCATTCTCTTGGCATGATGTTTTCAGGCAGTCATATTATCAAAGCCATTGTGTAGGAGCCACTTTGATAAACCATTTGATGCCAGGGCCTTTTTGATATGGCCTGAAAAAAAAATAACATGAGGCTGTCCTGTTTGGCTTTGAATCAAGTGATCAGTTGCCTCAGTCTTGAACTTTTACCCTGTCTTCAATTCTGAGAAATAGGATTTGATGAGATGGGAGTTGGGAATGAGGTGAGGATCAGTGCAGGAATCAGGGATTTGGTCAGGCGTCAGGAGTATCTTTCTATCCATTGCTTCCTAATAAGCACAGCTCTTTTGATCTGGCCTTGTCGGAATAGCTGCTTTGAAACATCCAATTCAAAATACCCCTTTGGACGAAGCGTAATGCTCTACTTCATTTAGGGCTCTTTGTATCAGCTCAGATTTCCTCTCTATACAGTGTTACTTTAGACCCACAACTTAGCAAGTTTTTATAACTGGATATAAATATTTGAGTCTGGGCTGCCACTCTAGAGTTTTATTCTCTTAATTCAAGGTGCTGTCAAGTATTCTCTGGGAAATAACCTTAAGAGATGACCCAGGTTTTCAAACCTCTTAAATATGCCATATTTTGACTGGATATTCATCTGGGGGTGGTGTTTAAGACAGAAGATTATAAAAATAAAGACAGCAAGATTAAGACATAAACATCCTATTAGAGTACACTCTATCATTGCATAAAAGCCAGTATAGGGTAGATTCAGCCTGCCTGGTTCTATCCAAGAAATTGCATTAATTTGGCAGAGGAGTTTTGGTACAGCGTGGTGGATATCTTAAGGATGCTATCGTGGCAGGGCTTAAAAGATATTTATGAAGTTATTGAGACATGAGTTATCTCAATAATTCCCTCTGTATATAAATCTTTTCTCATTTGGAAGTTCTTTCCCATTCCTGGGGGCTGCCAGGAGGCACATCTGCTTGGCAGGTGAGCCCAAGCCCTGTCCAGCTGCTAGGCAGTGCGTGTCTGGTATATCCCGTGTCTGAGTCTGTTTTCAAAGGTTGGCTGGAAAGAATAACTGAGCAACAGCTTCAGAAGAGAGGACTGATGACTCCCAAAGAACTCTGGTGAGAGAGTTGTGAACTTTATTGACTTTCTTCCTCTCTTTTTGTCCTGTAAGCAAACCGTACCCATTCTTCCTGGGTTTATTTGCAGTTAAGCGGAAACAAAATATCGAATGAAAAACTGCATCAGAGGAAAAATTGGGACTGGGCGCACTAGACTACGGCCCTGCATGCTCACTGGGGCTGAACTCCGTTTCTACAGCCTTTGAGAGGATGGTTTTCTTTCTGCCAGTTCTTAGTAAATACTCAGACTCTGAGGGAAATTCAGATTATCCTGGATTGACCACATAGCTCAGAGGCGCTAATGACTAAAAAGTAGTCCTTGCTCATTGTAAAGTATCCCAGTTCCAGAAAGAGAAGTCTTCTGAGACTCCTAAGGTGAAATTCCTTTCAGGACTTAAAGGCCACAGACATCAGAGTTCAAAAGCAGCAGATACTGTTGTCCTGCTTCAAAAATAGCTGTTTAGGTAATTCAGCTGAAGTTACTCCCGAAGAAAACATCAATAAGCAGCTGGAATGAAATAGAGAAGGAATCTCAAAGTGAAATTAAATAGTTAAAACACGAGTTAATCTTCAGCTTTTTTTCTTAAATCATAATCAAGTGAATTTCAAAGATCTGATTAAATTCAGCATAATTTAGGTGGGAAGGAGAACGTAATGTATGGTGATTGCGCTTGATCCTCAGCAAAGGCTGAGAAGGAAAAGCAAGATGAGGGTTCGGGGGGAAACTATGAATCAAATTTCCTTAAAAGTCTTCCATTATTAGTACTGGTCCATGTGTGATTACACACACACATACGCGTGTACATACCCCACTAATGGTTGCAAATCCCTCCGCAGGAGGCTATTTCTGAGCCAGCCTGAGATTTGTGAATCCATCCTGACACAGGTCCAGGTCAGCAGCCCCAGTCACGTGGGTCTCTGAGATTCAAGACAGTTCTGGGTCAGCTACTTCAGCCTTTGTCAAAACCACTGGAACAGAATCGTATTTCTGAAAAAAATGCCTGGATTTAACCCTGTCTGCAGTGCGTCTTCGATACTGTAATGAACTAGAGTCAGATCAGATTTTCTGACATTTGCTCCAGTTAGACCTGCTTCTCTGGGATCCGGTGTATCCAGTGGTGCACAAGCCAGGTAGATCCCATTTGCTTGATGCTTACCATATCCATTTCCCCTGCCATCTCCCAAGCTCATCAGTTCTGAGCTGGGCAAGTCTTGAAACAGCTTGCTAGATTCAGGCTTCTTCCTCTGAGCTGTCTTGTGCAGCTCCCACATCAGTATTGTTAACACACTGTTTTTTTACAGTTTGTTCTCTAGCTCAGTAACCTTTATTAGCTTCCCATAAATAAACTGCCTCCTTGGCCAAGCACTTAATACTGTCATCCTCCAACTAGCCTCTTCAGTCCTGTTTCAAAATCCCTCATCTTGAATCCATCTCCAAATATTTTCTTCTATTATCAATGCACCTTAGTCATTCCCTTGTTCAGATATCGTTATTGAGCATCAGTGTGCTTTCTAGGTGCTGTAGATACTGCAGTGAAAACAGGGCTGACAGACCCACTGCTCTAATGGACCTTATACTGTAGTTCAGGGAGACAGATGATAAACAGATACATAATATTTCAAATGTGAGAAGTTATGACAAATATAAAAAGGGTCGTGAATTGGCTCTTATGATATAACTAGCAGTAATCATGAGCTGTCTTGATTTTCATGGTTTTTAATTTCCAGCATAGGGCTCTGAGTATGTGCAGGCTTTCTTAGTTTCACCAGGCAGGGCTCCTGCTTCTAGACCCTGAGGACCATGTCTTTCATCTCTCTGATGCTCTCAAACCATGTGGCATCAGGGCTTTCATGTGGGAGGCAGCACATGTAGGGGTCAGGCACACATTCCAGGTCAGGTCACTTGTGTGCAAGTGTTGGCTTTACTGCCTGCAGCCTCTGGAGTGTGGTCTCTTCAGCCTCTCTGTTCCTCAGTGTAGCTGTCTCTAAAATGAAGATGATGACATTATCTTCCTCATAAAGTTGTCGTGAGCATTTAATAAAGTGCTCTGTACAGAGATTGGCATGGCATGCATGGGTGTGTATGTGTGCACTTGAATATATATAATATATAATAGTACTCAGTTGTTTGCTGCTGCTGCTGCTAAGTCGCTTCAGTTGTGTCCCACTCTGTGCGACCCCATAGACGGCAGCCCGCCAGGCTCCGCCGTCCCCGGGATTCTCCAGGCAAGAACACTGGAGTGGGTTGCCATTTCCTTCTCCAATGCATGAAAGTAAAAAATGAAAGTGAAGTCGCTCAGTTGTGTCCGACTCTTCGAGACCCCATGGACTGCAGCCTACCAGGCTCCTCTGTCCATGGGATTTTCCAGGCAAGAGTACTGGAGTGGGTTGCCATTGCCTTCTCCAACTCAGCTGTTTACTACTGTTATTTTTTTGGCCAAGGTTAACTTTAAATCCATGTAAATATTTATACTTCTAAACAGAGAAATAATCCTTAAAGAAATTAAATACTATGTTTCCTTCTGGTCTACTTAATTGCCAGCCAGATGGAGGACCATAAGCTGATGGGCTCTAGCTTTGAACAGTCATACGTGGGTTCTGTTGTGTTAACTGCTCCTCTTGTATTCAAGTTGATGGTACAAGAAGATTTTACGTATAAATTAATTATTTCTGTAGCTGAACACTGTGCTCTGAGTTCCAAACAAATGAGATGTGGAAATAAGTTAGAATTAATTAGGATCATACATATTTTCACGGACACTTTATTATATATAAATTTGTACCCAAGTGTTGTAGAGCAAACATACTAATAAATTTTCATAAGCCATTAGCATGACTGCATAAGGTAGTCCTGGTTTAGTAAATATTAATATCTTTGTTACTTGTTGAAATTTACATGGGCTTTCGTAGGAGGTTATGTTAATAGTATGTTTCCTGTTTGTTTATTGTTCAAGCAAAAAGATGCAGGAAGTTACAGTAATGACATATTTATATTTTCATATGAATTTGAACTGTACTATTAAAAGAATTGTTTTATGCTATAAATATGCAAGGTTTTTATTTCTGTAGTACTTAGTTACCTTGAAAAATGTTTTCTGTAAAAATGTCAAGGTTTCTAAATATTTCAACAAAATATGGAAAAGGTAGCCCACCTCCGCTTCAGCGATGTGATGGTGAATTTAGTATAAGGTGAGTTTTGATGGTACACTTGTTCACGTGGTGTTAGACACAGCCGAGGGTTCAGTGGAACGTGGAGCAAGGTTTAGCTTCTAGGTGGTTACTCTCCTTGGGGATCAAGATACAGGAGAATTAAGAAACATACCACAATCAAAGGTCCAACTCTGGAGGTACTGGCAGCATCATCCCCTTTCAGCAGATCTGAGTATTCAGATCTGGGTTTTGATCTAGGTTCTGCTGTTGGCTTGTAATAGTCTTAGAAATCATTCTACATCTGACCCTTAAAGGGTTCTTATTTTATTAATATTAGACTATCACAGAACTCATAGATTTTATGAGAGTAAATGAAACTAAGCACTAAATTTAGTGCTGTTGTAAGCACTTAATGCTTATTTGTTAGGGACTTCCCTGGCTATCTAGCAGTTCAGATTCTGCACTTCCAGTTTAGGAGGCACAGGTTCAATCTCTAATCAGGGAACTAAGGTCCCACGTGCCTCGTGGCCAAAATATAAATAAATAAAACTTCTATGGCCTGTGGTGATAGTTACACAACTCTCTGTAAATATACCAAAAATCTTTGAATTGTCCAAGTAGAGTGAATGAATTGTATGGCATGTAAATTATAACTCAATAGAAATTACAAAAAATATTTATTTGCTAAATTAAAGATTAAAAAATTACTGTTTCTGTTTGACTTTAGGGATTCAAAAAGGTGTCCTGTATCCAAGTGAGTGGTTTTTATCCCAGCCTTCCCAGGTGGTGCTAGAAGTAAAGAACCCTCCTGGCAATGGAGGAGATTTAAGAGACACAGATTCAATCCCTGTGTCCGAGAAGATCCTCTGGAGTAGAAAATGGCAATCCACTCCAGTACTGATGCCTGGAGAATCCCATGAACAGAGGAGCCTGGTGGGTTATAGTCCAAAGGGTCACAAAAGACTTGGACATGGCTGAAGCGACTTAGCACGCACATATATTGTAATCACTTGGGAAGTTTTTTAGAAGTCCTGATGCTGGCGCCCCATTGCAGGCTATTTGAGTCATATTTTATGGAACTGAGGTCTGGATATGGGTGTTTCTCAAAAGCTCCTCAGGTGTTTCTGACTTTTAGCCAGTGTTGAGAAACATGGATCTGAGCCATGTGAGAACCACATTTGCGTAGCTTTCTTCCTTTACTTGGATGTATTCTGGAACACCCTTGAATGTATTCCCTCCTCCATAGCTAAGTGCCCTGGGCCTTGCTATGTGCTTTGTCACCTGAACTGTAAGTTGTCTCCCTTCTCTAGTCTCTACCCCAGCAGTATGTTTCCCTTGTAATCTGTTGAACAGCCAGCACAGTTACCCTAGAAAGCAAATCCAAACATGTTACTTCCCTGTTTAAACAACTTGCCTAACTCTGTGACCGGTCAGATGGAGTCCTAACTTCTCTGTGGCCATTGGCAGTCTGGATCTAACCCAACTAAGGATGCAAGGGAAGTTGCACTATAATTTGTCAAGTCTGATTCAGTTGAGTTCAGTCACTCAGTCAACTGTCTGACTCTTTGTGACCCCATAGACTACAGCACACAAGGCTTCCCTGTCCATCACCAACTCCCAGAGCTTGCTCAAACTCATGTCCATCGAGTAGGTAATGCCATCCAACCATCTCATTCTCTGTCGTCCCCTTCCCCCACCTTCAATCTTTCCTAGTGTCAGGGTCTTTTCCATTGAGTCAGTTCTTCGTATCAGGTGGCCAGAGTATTGGAGTTTCAGCTTCAGCATCAGTCCTTCCAATGAATATTCAGTACTGATTTTCTTTAGGATTGACTGTTTGATCTCCTTACTGTCCAAGAGACTCTCAAGAGTCTTCTCCAAAACCACAGTTCATAAGCATCAATTCTTTGGCACTCAGCTTTCTTTATGGTCCCACTCTTACATCCATACATGACTACTGGAAAAATCATAGTTTTGACTCTACAGACCTTTGTCGGCAAAGGAATGTGTCTGCTTTTTAATATGCTGTCTAGGTTGGTCAGAGCTTTTCTTCCAAGGAGCAAGCATCTTTTCACAATTTGGAACCAGTCCGTTGTTCCATGTATGGTTCTAATCGTTGCTTCTTGACTTGCATACAGATATCTCAGGATGCAGGTAAGGTGGTCTGGTATTCCCATCTCTTTAAGAATTTTCTGCAGTTTGTTGTGATTCACATAGTCAAAGACTTTAGCATAGTCAATGAAGCAGAAGTAGATGTTTTTCTGGAACTCTTGCTTTTTCTATGATCCAATGGATGTTGGCGATCTCTGGTTCCTCTGCCTTTTCTAAATCCAGCGTGAACATCTGGAAGTTCTCAGTTTACATACTGTTGAAGCCTAGCTTGGAGAATTTTGAGCATTGCTTGGCTTGCATGGGAGAAGTTCCTGTTGGAGGCAGACATTTGGGGGCCCTTTCTTACCACAGTGCGAACTGGCTTGCAAACTGGTAACTTTATGGATCTCTGGAACTCACTGTCTTCCCTGTTCGTGAGAAAGAAATGGAAAGAAGGGAAGATGTTAGACAGTTTCTTAGTCTATCTGGGATGCTGTGACCATATGCCATAGACCAGGTGCTTTAAACAACAGAAATTTCTCATGGTCCTGGAGGCTGCGAAGTCCAAGATCAAGGTGCCAGCTGATGCAGTGTCTGGTGAGGCCTGTTTCCTGGTTCATAGACATCTTTCTGCTGTGTCCTCATGTGGAGGAAGAGGAGTGTGAGCTCTCTGGGGTCTCTTTTATAAGGGCACCAACCCCATTAGCCTTCAGGACCCACTCACTTTCCAGGGGCCCCATTGCTCAGTACCATCACATTGGGGATTCGTTTTAAAAATATTAATTTTGGGGGGATGTAAGCATTTAGGCTCTCACACACACTGATAACATTAATGCCTTCGCATGAAAAATGCTGGAATGGAGTGTTGGCTCAAAAGAATCTAAAAGAGTGGATATATGTATAGGTATAACTGATTCAGTTTACTGTACACCTGAAACTAACACCACATTGTAAATCAACTATACTCCAATAAAAATGAAAAATAAACTTACTAGAAATTCAGATCTCAACTCCTATGTCTATTCCTAAAAGAAGCCTCTCCTGGAGTCTGGGACAAAGACTGTCTGTCCTTGCACTCTCACAGGCGCTGTGCACCATCCCTCCACAATTCCTATCAGCTGTGGAATGGTTTATCTGCATCTCTGTGATTGTTTGCTTGTCTGTCCACCAACCCTACTGTGAGCACATTGTGGGCAGAGGACTTGCCCAGCTTTCAGTGAGTCTCATGGGATGGAGCCTGGGGTAGGTGATGAATGTCCTGATGGGTGACTGTCAGACTGACAGATGGAGAGAATGATCAAACACTTGGCACTTAGAGATGGCAGGAAAATGTGAACTAGAGAAGGCTTGCATGGAAGAGCAGTTTCCTCCTCCCCCGGGTCTCCCCACTCCCTTTCCTGGTCTCTTTAGCACTCTCCTCGTTCTGTTAAAATGGGCCCTGGGCCTCCAGAAGTGTAGGCTCTGGCTGTGTTTTGAGCACATCAAGCTGGGGAGTCTGATGGAGCTGTATCACTCGTACTTACCAGCTGTATCTGTAAAGTGAAAGGTTTGGCCCATCCTTTTCTTCACTATGGATCTGATTCCTTCTCCTTTATACTGTGAGCACTCAGAAGGTTTTTGTCTGGACTTGTCTATAGCCATTGGGCTTCCCCGGTGGCTCAGACTATAAAGAATC
>ML664070.1:2164043-2356543 GCA_007570785.1 Antilocapra americana | reverse complement strand
TTTTCTTTTGTATCATATCATAACTTAAAGATATCGCATTTAATTTTCTAAAGTGCTTTGCAAAGATCAAATCTTACTTTACCAATGATGATGGTGGCAACAATGGCATTAGGAAATGGCAGTGAAAGTATGGGATAATCCTAAGTGGATGCCTAGCTAGTGAGAGGTGGAGCTGGGATTTAGAATCCAGAAAGTATGAGTCTTAGGCCTGCATCGTAACCAATCTAGTATATTGCTTTCCTAAAGAGAAGTTCCTTTTCTCTATAGCACTTTACTTTTGAGACCTCAGAATAATTTATATAGAATAATTCTTGCATTTATGATTAGTATCAAGACCTGCACAAGATAATTTGGGCCCACTTGAACCCAGATAGATACTCTACTCTTTTGAACAATGCAGATGAATTTCCCGTAATTCGTAACTTTCTTGATACAGAAATAATATTGTGTTTATTTTATCTGGTTGTACTGCTTTGCTTTCCCCACAGAAGAAGTGCTCAGGAGTTATGGTATTCAAAACAACAGCCAGGTATTTTAGGAAAGAAAGATGTAACCGTGTTGCTGGAAATGGCACTAAACCACACTGTATCCTAATGGAGTAATTTACTGTATGAGATTAGAATTGCAAAGAAAATTAAGGTAATGAGTTCTATTGATTTCTTAGGAGAAGTTGAGATGTTTTGTTATTCTGAAACTCAGCATCTGGTTGGGTTCAGAGTAAGGCTTCGTTGTCAGAGAATAGTGTGCTTGGGTAAATAGTGTGCTGGGCTGCTTCTGGTTGCCCTGAGCTAGTCTACAGGCCTGTCCTTCTGTTTGAATTACCAGCTAAGCACGACCAGGCCCACACTCCCAATTGTGTCCTCTGGGACCTGGGGTCCTCCATGACCCCACAGGGCACTTGCTCTGAACCTGTAGGAACCATGATGCAGCATCCCTGTCTGTGGCTTCAGCTGCGAGGCGGCAGCTTCATGCTGCAGAAACTTCTGGGACTGCTAAGCTTGTCTGCCACAAGGGGTTCAAGCCTGCAGCCACCTACTTGCCCTTTCAGAACCTCCCTTCCTGGAAGGAACACTTCTCCAGGAATTCCTGTTTCATCCAGCTCCCTGTTCAGGAATCTTCAGAGCCTCCTCATTGCTCTGGGAGAGAGTTAAGAGAGAAAGGTTCAGGGTAGATAACTGAAGGAGGTAAATCTATAATTAATTCACATTTCTTGGTGGACCTGTGTGCTGGTCCCCATGGGTCTTCTTGTTCTTCTCTATGTCCACAGCTTCCTTAACTCAGGACTTTGAAAGGAGCTTTGACAAACTGGTTCTGCACAGTTGACTTGTTTTCCTCACAAATTACATTAGCAACAGCACTTGATGTGCTAGATTAGCAGAGGGTAAGAATTAGTCAGAAGGTCTCATGAAGAGTTAAAATAGGTAGCTTTATTAGTATACAGTGTTGCCATTCTGTTTTGGCAGACTTTTTATTTCAAGGCTTTTAAACTGACTAATGGGGATGGAAAAAATAAAGAGCTCGAACTAAATAAAAATTATCATTAGGGGGAAGTTTTGATGGGGGAGTGCCACTGTGTATGTTGTCTCTAGGTTTGAGGAGATAAGCAACTCTTTCTCATACTTAATATTTAATTTTCATAATGGACCTCTTCTTCAATTATTTATTCATTCTTCGCTTGTGGCAGGCTAATCTCGTTACATATCTTTACACATATTATCCTTAATTCTCACAACAGTTTTGCAAGGTCATTTGTTTCAGCAACAAATATTTTTGTGTTAAGTGGTTATAGGAACCTGGCTGTGAACTCAGTGATGGGAATAGAACAGTGAAGAAGCAACTTCCTTGCCCTTAAGGTATTCTCCATTGTTGGATGGGAAAGACAGACAAATGAGCAGGTCATTAGAATGCCTTGTATGTTCTTTTAAAAATATGTTTATTTGGGTCTTAGTTGTGGGGTGCGGGCTCAGTAGTGTGGTGCTTGGGCTTAGTTGCTCCATAGCATGTAGGATGTCCTGAAACAGGGATCTGACCCACGTCTCCTGCATTGCAAGGCCAGGTTCTTAACCACTGGATCACCAGGGAAGTCCCTGCCTTGTTATATTCTTACACACTCTTCAGGTGTGATGTGAATTTCTGCAAATTTTTTGAAGAGTGATGGTTATACCTTAGTCATCTCATCTTGGAATCCTTCCTATAGAAATACCTGCACACGTTTGAAAAGGTATTTGGCAAGAATGCTAACTGCAGCATTGCTGTCGAAAAAACTCACCAGCAAGGGAATGGTGAAGTCATTATATCACATTGGAATGAATGAAGATCTACTGTATGTGTTGACACCACTATCTGTGATATTTTGTTAAGTGACAAAAGCATGTTTGTAGAAAAATCTGTATAATAGAAACACATTAGCTAAAATAATGATCATTAAAAAAAAAAATTCTTACAAGACTCACACCAAATTCTTACCTTGGGTTTCCTTTAGGCAGAAAGTGAGAGAGCTGTGTGCATATGTATGGGTAGGGGGTGCACCTTTTATATATTTCTGTATTATTTCAGCTGACAAGATAAATATGAGTCCTTCTGAAATATTTTAAATAGTAGATAAATTTTTAAACAAGGTGATAGGTGCTAGAGTAGAATGATGTCCAGAGTCCTGTGGGGACTCAAAGAACCCAGTCTGGAGCAGGGAGATGGTCAGAGGAGGCTCTGGGTGGGAATTAGCCAGGCTGAGTTCAGGATGAACATAGTCAGGTGTTTGGAGGGGACAGAGAACAAGAACCTCCTGCTCTGGAGTGCTCTGGAGCTTTTGGGTGGGCAGAGGTGGAGCTGCCCCCTCCACACTGTAGCAGCCAGTCCAGATGGCCCTGGGTGCTTCCTCCTCCTCCAGCTTCCCCAGTGCATCAGCCTCTGTTCCTAAATATGTCACCATTTCTACTTCTCTAGCTCCCCTACTGCTGTCTTAGCTGAGACCTCTCATTTCTTACCTGGATGACTGAGAACCCTCCCCTTTGTGGATTTCTTGGCCCCTGTCTCTATCCAGTGTCCTCCTACTCCAGTCTGCCCTTCACGCTGCTGAGTGACCTTCTAAAAATGCAGTTTTGACCCTCCTCTCTTCCTTAAACTTGTCCAATGAGGCTTCATGGATTTTGGAATCTAGCTCACCCTTTTAAAGCATACACACAGAAGCCCTGCTCACCTCTCCCATCTTCCTCACATGTCACTCTTATTCCTATTATCTGGAATTTTTTTCTTTTCTTTATAAATGTTCCTCTTCTTATCAAACAAAGGATGGATGTAGGTAGGGGAAGAAGATCCATGATGTGGATTTAGTAGCTGCTTGTCAGCCTATTAACCTGCAAATATTCTAACTTGTTACACCTCCTTTCTGAGAGTTAATGTCCATATGTCACACTATTTTAGGCACCAATTTAGAAATTAAGACATTTCAAGGCCAGTTTCAAAGGCAGTCTTCTTACTGCCCTGGGGCATGTTTTCTTTTGTAAATATACTTGAATGGATGTTTCTAACAGCAGGTCATTCGCCACACGGACGGCTTGAGGATCTGGCATTAATCTGTGTACTTGTCTGTTCCAAATCCGGATACACCCGACCTTTATGGAATACACACTGTTCTGAAAACACTACATTGACCAATCATTATTTGCTTTGACTAAACTTAGAGTTGCTGGGTTGACCTGATGTATAACGATAGACACAAAACTGCGTGATAGTCCTCAGAGAGTCACTTTAAGACATGATACATATTATCCCTCTGTCTCATCCACTGACATTATATCTTCGTTATTTTTTTCTCTTTGAGTAGCAATAAGTAGTTCTTCTAAGTAAATAACAGGAATTGGTTTCAGCTTGTTAATTTTCAGAAATGTTTGTACTTATATTCAATGCCTCAGTGAAATGATAGACTATAGTTTGGCTCCCTCTGGTGGACAATTGTATGAAAAAATCAAACTACATGCAGTCTTGTGTGATGGGAACAGGATGTCAATTTGGTGTTTTACCGTTTGCGTTAAAATGAATAACAGAAGTAGGAGCACACATAGCTATACTAATGCTGTTGCTATTTCTCTTGTTATTGAGTAGTGATACTGCTGTGAAAAAACACATTTTTTTTATTGTTTTTGCCATACAATGCCATGATATCACCATGGGTTTACATATGCTCCCCCTCCAGAACCCCCCTCCCTCCTCCCTCCCTCCTCCCTCCGCCCGGGAAATCTCGATGCACCAGCCCCGAGCATCAATCCTGGGCTGGCGATTGATTAGACATATGATAATTAACATGTTTCAATGCCATTCTCCCATATCATCCCACCCTTTCCCTCATATACAGAGTCCACGAGTCTATTCTATACATCTGCGTTCCTTTTGCTGTCTCACATGTTGGGTTCTCGTTACCGTCTTTCTAAATTCCATGTATATGTGTTAATATACTGTATTGTTGTTTTTGCTTCTGGCTTACTTCACTCTGGATAATGGGCTCCAGTTTCGTCCATCTGAGTAGAACTGCTTCAAATGAATTTTTTTTTTTTAATGCTGAGTAATATTCCACTGTGTATATGTACCACAGCTTTCTTATCCATTCGTCAGTTGATGGGCATCTAGGTTGCTTCCATGTCCTGGCTATTGTAAACAAAGCAGCGATGAACATTGGGGTACACGTGGCTCTTTCAATTCTGGTTTCCTCGGTGTATATGCCCAGCAGTGGGATTGCTGGGTCATATGGCAGGAAAAAACACATTTGAAGCTGACTTCACCCCATAACTTTAGAGCAGTACCACATCAGGATAAGGCTCGTGCTAAAATTCACCAATGTAGTTAATTCATCAGTCTCAGTATTACTTCACAGACTCTCCTGGAATCCTCCAACAGCTGGCCTTTTCCCTAAATAATACATATTTTTGGAAATTTAGCAAATGATTATTTTTTATCATGAAATCAGTTTATTTTGATAGATTTAATATTTATGGTCTTCTGAATTTATAGACTCACTGAAGATGCTTTATCTTTATTCTGGAATATTTATTGTGGATATCAAGTGTTACTTAGGTGTTTTATTTTTATATTTTTTTGCTCTTCAGCAGTTAAACCAGGAAGAAATCGCATAAAAGGTTTTGATTAAATTTCATTTGTATGTAATAAGTTTATTTTGTGTATTAATAACAGTTCACATTTATTGACTCAAGCGTTTGATGGGCATTGTCTCATTTAATTTTCAGTAATTCTGTGAGACGGTTGTTACTGTCCACATGATAAAGGTGGGGGCCTAAACCCTCACAGTTTATAACTGCGGCAACATCCTGCCTCCTGAAGCAGGTGATACAGAGTGTATATGTGGCTAATAACCTTATGAGTAGCCTAGTACTGGAAACTTTATGTTTCCATCTTTGAACTGAGGAATTCAGAGATTACCTCAACCCAGAGATACATCTTTACCTTTTCTCCTTTTTTCCCCCCTCATTGTGAACAGACTGTGTAGTAGAGCCTCCTCACATTTTGTTTAGAGAGTTAAGACTGTTTACGACTATTATCGTAGAAACAGGTTTCACGAGAAAAATACACTTGAGCTCACTGATTTCCTCACTAAGTCTTTGAAAGAGATGCTGTTAGGTACAAACGTGGGAAGGAAGGTACAGTTTCTAGGTGCTAATGCTGAGGCTCTGTCAGAGCACATGGAGGGTGAAGTACTGAAGATCTTTATGAAGAATTTTTGAAACAGATACAGATGATTAAGGTAATGTAGGAAAATCTTTTTCTAGGATAGGAATAAAGTAATTTTCTTAAAGTTGGCATTTGTAAGAATAGCTACCCTATAAATACTTTACATGCCTTATCTTATTAATTCTTATAATACGGTAAGGATTATTAATAATCTAAATTATTATAAGCAGTATCCAGATGACAAAACAGAAACCCAAAGAATTTACGTAGTTTGTCCAAGGATCTATGGCCAATAAACGGTGAAGTCAGGATTAGCACGCACATGGTCTGGCTTGAGAGCCTGCCCTGTGAGCTACCGTGCTCCACAGAAGTGCTGTCCAATAGAACCTTCTGTCACCGTGGACGTGTTTCATGTCTGTACCATCCAGTGCAGGAGCCATTAGGCACGTGGGCTACTGAGCACTTGCAATGTAGCTAGTCCAACTAAGGAACTTGATTTTTTTGTTTTAAAAATGTGAATTCATTTAAATTTAAACAGCCTCTCTGTGTCTGGTGGCTACTGTTTTGGACAGTGCAAGAGTGCGCAGGGTCTTTCAGATCATGAGAAATGGAACTATGAGACCTTTGTTTTTGCTGGTCAAGAAATGGCAAACCAGATGGTTAGTCATTTGCTTAGCATCGTAAAGTTAAGGAAAGGGACGAAATTACAACCCAAATGTTTATACTTCTCAGTTATAGCTCTTCCCATTCTGCACTTTTGTGGTATCTACAGATTTACAGTTCTGCTGCTGTTGTTAAAATTAGCTAGTAAAACTAGTTTTTGAAAAGAATTTTTTTTTTTATGAAATGCATGTCTAATAAACCCTGTCCTCTTTCCTCAGGTAATAGAAACATTATCACGACTTTCTCGCACACCTATAGCGTTGGCCACAGGAATCAGGTAAGCTGGTTTCTCTTGTGGTTCGTGTATCCCGTTCAGTTCAGTGAAGTGATTATTTATCAAATAGTTACTGTTTGTAAAGCATTTTGCACACAGGGACTGCATCTCATTCATTCAGAATATCTAGTATATGAGTATTCAATGGACATTTGAAATTTGTTGGGCAAGTAAGAACTTATTCATAGAATTGAATAAGACACCTTGGGGAAACATTGTTATCAATTTACTTGTGGCAATCACTGACACGTTTATTTTTTTTTTTAATGTTCTCTAGCATTTCTATACAGGTGATTCATTAAGACAAATGCTTAATTAAATAAATATTTTAAAAGATCTTGTAGTACATTTATATTTTATAAGCCATAACAAGAAGTCACAACTTTCAGGCATTTTAAGAATTAATGAAACAACCAAAATGATACATGTACCAGGAGATATACTGAAGGTTTGGTACCAAATGAAATCTTGGAATTATAGTTGACCCTTGAATAGTGTGGGCATTAGGGGCACCCACTGTCCACACATTTAAAATTTTGAGTATAACTTACAGTTGATACTTTGCATCCTCAGTTCCTCTGCATCAGGGGTTTCAACCAATCGTGAATTGTATAGTATTTACTACTGAAAAAAGTCAGTTTATAAGTGGATCTGTGCAGGTCAGATCTTCTTGTTCAAGGGTCAACTGTGAATTGGTTAAATTCTGCTTTTTCCATGCAGTGAAGCATTATGCAGTCAGTAAGAATGGAAATGGAGATATATATGTTGTGATGGGCCTTTTCTGTTTAAAATATGGCATATTCAAGTGAGTTCAGTTAGAAAGTTGTATTGTTAATAATGTTAGAAATACAGAAAAGCAGCTTCAGCAGTCACACAGCCAGGCCACATGGAGATGGAATGGATCTCATTTCTCATGTGATTTCCTCAGGGGTCTGTAACTGTCTCCAGCTGTTATGGGGCTCTGTGAACCTCTGTATCTTCTTCTGTTGCCTCCAATTTTTTGTTCACATTCAGACTCTAACAGAGGGGATACAAGCATGTCTACAAATTTAATTAGCTGTGGCTGGGCAGCCCGGTCCTTGGGTACAAAGCATAGTGACCTCGGGGAGGATGCCCCGCAGACCCTTTCTCAAAAATGAACTGTGAATTTGGCAGCTTCTACAGAGGGAGTCTATAGGTTGGATAAATGTTGCATACCCTATCATTTCCTCTTCAATTTATGATTATCTTTCCATGTTAGCATATATTTTGTTATATGCAAGCAGAAGATTTTGAAATAGCATGTTTTTATTTTTATGTGTTTATATATGGTTAATTCTGAAAGGATACATAGAAGTTTTTTTTTTCCTTTTTAGTTACTCATTTATAATTTCAGTTTTTACTACAATGGACTTGTATATAAGAATATAATAAAATGTGTCAAGATATTTATTTTAAAAAAAGATTTTGAAACAGGCATTTTTCAGACATTTTAATTTATTTGAAAAATGTATGTTTCTTAAATGTCCCAAGTATTAAGTTAATCTGTAAACCAATGTGAAATATTTTCCCAATACTAAATATAATTATTTAGGGCTTATTTTTTACTTTGATGGATCCTCTTGTTTTTATGAAACATATGACATGCTGGCTGTATGTAAAGGAAGGGTAAACTTTTGGTACCATAGTATAATCACTGTGATTTTGTTAGACGTAAATTTAGGGCATTATGTTGTTGTTATGAGCAAAGATCAAAGCGTGAGGCAAACAGGGGAGTTCAATGGCTAGGAACAGGGCATAAATTTAAATGATTTTCTTTGACCAGGGGACAAAGAAAACACCATACTCTCCCTGAGGTTTGTTGGACTCATTTGTCCAATAGATGAAAATAAAAAAAAATATGACTTACCTAGTTTATGGTCTGAGTAGAAGAGAATACCAAGTGATCATATATAGAGGACGTGCCATTTTTTACTTCCAATTTTTTTATTGATACTAGTAAACTGAGCCATGCTTGGAGGATTGTTACCAAATTATTTGTCAGATCAGATTCTCTAAGTGCTAAGGGACAATGTGGGAGATAAGGGCCCACTCTGAACTGGGCAGCTGCAGTGGGTGGTGAGCTGCTGGGAAATGGTGAGCGGCTTAGCACGTCTGCGACCACTCACAGGACTGCAGGGACCAGCAGGGATTGCTGCGGGGGTTTTGGGGTGGCAGGTGCCACAACCTTCCTGGGGGACCCTGACACAGCCGCAGGGTCCCACACTTTGGGAGAAACCCCAGATGTCATGTGACGCGAGGTGACTGACCTGACCGCTCTGGCTGCAGCTGAACTTTTGTGTTTAGTGAGTGGTAACTGTCCAGCCTTGCTGTTGCTCATTCACTCTTCTTTTTTTTCCCCTCCCTCCTAGGCCCTTCCCGACAGAAGAAAGCATTAATGATGATGACATCTACAAAGGCCTGCCTGATTTAATAGAGTATGTTGAGCGTTTTCAGCAAAATTTCAGCAAAATTAACACCACTGCCAATTTTTGCATTCTTTGTGAATGTTAACCATGGGTATTAAAATAGCTGTCTAAAGGGGAACTGTGGCTTAGTGATTAAGACATGTAAGAATTAACCTCAAACTCCTGATGGAAATGTTCACAAGAAAATGTACTTCAACTGGCTTTTAATTCCTGTTGTGTATCTTGCGTTGTGTGAGTCTCTATGGAGAGACAGCGATGAAGTTAACATTGGAAGTTTCTCAAAGGCATTGTAGAGGTAGTGGACAAACCTGGAATCAGAAAAATAAGAAACAGAGTCAAGTAGATTCTACCATCAGACTTGTAGGACAGATAATGCTTGCTGTGCAAGTTCAAGGGCGGATGAGATTAGTGTGGGTGGGGGTTATTCAGGGATGTTTCATGAGATGGTGTTGATTCTGAACAGAGAATCCTTTTGGGCCATATTATTAAATAGTCAGGAGAGGCTAAAGGTCTTTGCAGCCAATTATCTCCTGCTGATTGAGTGACTTGTGCAGATTACAAATAAATATAAAATGTAATCCTCACCCCTCAAGGAACTGATGCCAAAGATCAGGTATGTTTGCAGAGAATTGTAATAAGACATAGATTCTGCTCCAGGAGAGATTCAGGTCGTATGGAAATTCACCCACGTATCCACCCTGCTCCCCCAGCACGGGAACTTGTTCTTACTCTAGGACTTCTACGTTTGCTGTGCCTTCTGCCCTGTGGCTGACCCCTCACCATTCAAGTTTTCACTCAGATGGCCCTCCCAGCGAAGCCTTTCTGACTACTCTACCTAAAATTGTGGCCCCACTCCCCTTGCCCTGTGTTTTTATGGTACTCGCCTCTGCCTGAGTCAGTCTCGGTTTGCTTCATGTACTGTCCATCTCCTCATCAGAGAACCGACTGCACAAGATCAGGGACTTTACCTTGTTCTTGGCTATTTTCCTAGCACGTCAAACAGTGTCTAGTATCTAGTAGGCCCTCAATAAATATCTGTTTTTTGAATAAATAGGCCAAAGCTGCATCGAGCATCTACCTCTTCCAGGCATGATATTTCAGGCTTGAGCTGTCCATCAGGCGACATCTGTCAGTTCCTGGGAGCCTGTGCTAACCATGTTTCCACACACTCTCTCATGTAACACCACATTGTGACGTTGTTACTAGTATCACCACAGTTTACAAAGGAGAAAACTGAGTCTTGAAAAGCTAAGTAGCTTGCTAAAGATCATATTGCTAGTAATTAGTGGTCTTTGGGTTTGAGCCCATGTAGTTCTTATTCTAGCTCACTGCATTGACTCCCACAAGCACCCTGTCTTGCTCCTCCAATAACTTTCAGCTGGAGAGCTCTGTGACAGGAACCATAGGGCTGGCCAGCAGCCCTCCTGGAGTAGGCTGCATTTGGATGGGCCACAAAGTCTAATATTTCAAATGTCCATCAAGAATGGTTTTTTATCGGGACTTCCCTGGCAGTCCAGTGATTTAGATTCTGTGCTACCGTGTCAGGGGGCCTGGGTTTGATCCCTGGTCAGGAAACCAGATCCCTCATGTTATGCTGCAACTTAGACCTGGAGCAGCCAAAAAAAAGGAAGAAGAAAAAGTGTTTCTTTCTTTTTTTTTTTGAATTTTTTTTTTATTGTTTTTGCCATACAATGCCATGATATCACCATGGGTTTACATATGCTCCCCCTCCAGAACCCCCCTCCCTACTCCCTCCCTCCTCCCTCCCCCTGGGAAATCTCAATGCACCAGCCCTGAGCATCACTCCTGGGCTGGCGATTGATGACACATGTGATAATTAACATGTTTCAATGCCATTCTCCCATATCATCCCACCCTTACCCTCATCCACAGAGTCCACAAGTCTATTCGTTTCTTAATTCTATTTAAAATCTCCTAGAATTTACTCATCTTCAGCAAAGTCATTCCTGAGCGTCTCATTGAATTGGCTGTAGTCTTCATCAAGTGACTCTAAAATTACTGGTAATATAATTAAATTCTTTGTAGTCTTAAAAAATATTATTATTTCTAGTGCTATGATGGCATTTTTTAACCTCCAGCATTTGTCACTTATACTTACTCATTCCTATAGTCTTTGCTCATCTTGTTCTGTTGATGTCAGAATTAGTCTGTGAGGATGCAAGTTTGGAGAAAACCTGGGTCCCTGACCTGGCTGCCTAGAGAGATGCAGTCAGCTTCACCTCCCCACCTGGAGTCGGAGGTCCAAATGTCATGTGTTTCCTGCAGATGCTTGCATTTGAGTTTGCCGTGAGGTCTTGATCTTCAGTCTTGGCTTTGTGATGAGCTCTGTGGCTTCACATACTTCACTGTCACCTTTAGGGGTGAATCGTCTGAAGGGAGGCCCCTGTAACAAACAGTGGTCTGCTTTGCACTGCAGGGGGAAGCAGGCTTTCCTGCTATAGAGAGAAGCTGACGCAGGATGGCATGGAGAGCACGTGAGAAGGCTGAACTGTACGGTGTCCTTACTCCTCCAGCCTTCATGACCAGAGTGTCAGATGTAACCATATATAGATGGCCTGGACACAGGAAAGCTAATGCGGATGGCTGTTGATCTGTTGACCATTTGAAAAATCACAGCTCCTTCCTTCCTCACTCCGCTTCATTTTATGCAAATCAGAAAATACAGGGTTGAATAACAAAACCCAAACTATTCTAGCTCACTCACCATGTGTGTGGGTGCATGTGTGTCCCTCCTTCAATTCTTAGAGAAAAATCTGTGTGGGTTTATACATATATGCCTCTGCTCTCATGGGAAATAGTCAATAGCAAGAATTAGGCAAAATGATGTCATTTTTTGTTTGCTTTTTGTTTTGTTGTTGTTTGGTGGAGGGCAAGTTGGGAGGTCTGAGGCAGGAAATAGATTTCACAGCCTGTCTTCCTTCTGAACAGGATCCCCCTAGATATAGAAACTACTCCTTTATCTTCATTTTTTAATCTCAGTTCCTTCATGACCTCATCAAACCTTCTTATCCTTTGGTGGGTTATGGAAAGTGCTCAAACCAGTTGAACTGCCCCACTGTTCGCAGAGGAGGCTGCCTGCCTAAGCCCCTCAGTATGGAAATTCTGGAACTGCCAATACAACTCACCATCTCCCTAGTTTTCCAGAGTAGAAAGCTGAGAAGCATCCTTCACTCCTTCTTTCCTCTCCCTAATCCATATTGGTCCCTGAGTCTGGCTGGTTGTACTTCACACAGTCTAGACGTTGTTCTCCTCACCTGCCTTTACCCTAGTTATATTGCTCATTACCTCCCGCCCCATCTCCGTCTGACTTATTCACTCTCCACACTACACCTCTTTAACCCCTCTATGGTTTCCAGTTGCCCAGGTAAGGTTCAGCTCTTCTCAGATTGGTTCAACTCTTCTTCTTGGATCTCCCCTCACTCACCTGGACAGGACTCCACCTTTCACGTTGCCAGGCTCTGCACAGCTGCCTGCCTTCCCACAGCTTGGTGTCCTTTGTCTGAATACTCATCCCGACTTCTCATTCAGCATGTCGTCCCTGAGGGCAGCAGCTGTGTCTGCCTCATCTGCAGCTGTATCTCCTGGAACATGGTATTTATTCACCAAATACATATTGGCTAAATAAATACACTGCAGATCCAGTTCAGATGTAATGTCTTCTGTGAAGCCTTCCCTGACTTCCTTAGCCAGAGTATCTCTTATTCTTTCCTCTGCATCATAGAATTCTGTGTTTCTGTGCTGTTTTCCACATTCGACTATGGGAGAGCCCTTAGATCTTCTGGATCTAGGCATTCTTCTGGATCTTCTGGATCTGGCAATCAGTAGGTTCTTAGTAAAAATCAGATAGGTGGGTAGGCAGGAGGACAAGTCATCTTGGAATGAGTTTTCTCAGAGCAGAGTTGTCTGTAACTTCTCTTACCACTAGATTGCTCTCCCTTAAGGCACCTTTCTTTCTTCTGGGTATTCGACAGTTCCTTTCTGTCAAATGCCTCCAAATAACTCTTCCTGACAAACATAGACAACCTTGTGATTGCCCCTACTTTGAAAAATGCTCCTAGTTGCAGAGTGACATTTATACTTACAATGTTTTTATTTTTGTACATATCAATTTATAATGTTCTATCTGCACAGGCCCAAATGAAATGCTAAGGGCTGGCAGTATTGGAAGAGTGGAATTTCTTTTCCCAGAGAGGTTAATGCTTCTTTCTAACACACCTTAATTTATTAATCTCAGTTCTTTGGCATTATTTGTTAGTAGAAGCTATTTATGGAACTCTTGAATGGAAAGGAAAAACATGAGGAGTAGTGATAGAATGGGTGATAGGTAGAAGCGGCTGTTTCTACTTTGACTGAGCAGGTTTACTGTCTCACATGAAGAGTTTAGGGATGATACATCAATCAGTCACTGTGGAAGCATTCATGGAAGCTTTAAAAATAGAGATTATTTTCCACTGCTGGGAGACTAGCAGAAGAATTTAAAAGGCTTTAAAAAATGTCTTGTGGCCTTGGGACCTTTTCTTTAAGCAAAATACAAATAAAACAGATAAAAAAGGAATCTGACTCAAAGGGAACCTATGGGTATCCTTTGAGTGGCCTTGAAGGAGCATGATTTGAAAACTGTTGCACTAGATATTGATGATTATAATCAACAGAAATGAATGCTTTAAAAAGATTATTTATAACATAGTAACTCCTTCCCAACTCCCCTGTCTTCTCCATAGTATATCCTTTAATACAGATGATGAAACTGAGACTTATTTTTTGGCCAAGGCATGCGAGATCTTAAGTTCCCAACCAGGAAATGAATCTGGGGCCAGGGTGGTGAAAATGCCTGGTCTTAACCACTGGACCACCAGGGAATTCCCATGAGGCCTTGACACATGAGAAGTGGGAGGCAGGAAAATAGAGCAGGAAGAGAGGAGGATAGTTAGATAGCATCACCCACTCAGTGGACATGAATTTGAGCAAATACTGGGAGATCGTGGAGGACAGAGGAACCCAGTGTGCTGCAGTCCATGGATCCACAGAGTCGGAAACAACTTAGCAATTAAACAACAATAACAATAATAGATCAGTTAAATACTCAGAGTATAAGATAGCCTGAATTTTTAATCCTGACTTTGCGCTTTGATGAGCTGTGTCATTCTGGGCAAGTCAGAGCGTCTTTTGTTCTCTCAAAATCCTTGTCACTATGACTGACCAAGCAACATGCCTACCTGTTAACACAGTAAATGCTGGGCCTGGGCCAGCGAGGGTAATCCATGCAGAGTGGTGGAGTAAGTGTCCAGTGAGTGCTAGGTCCCTGCCGTCACTTTTGGGTCCTGTTGTTTGTCACTGTTCTTATCCAGAGGGACAGAACTGGAGTGTGAGCCTTTCACTCGTTCCACTCTCGTTGATCTGGATTTCCTACTAAAATCCAGTAACCTGTTTCTCACTATCGTATTTACTGCATGATAGAAAATGACATTTATGTTGTACCCTTTGTTTCAGCGAAACCCACGTGGAAGATGAAGAGGGTCTGTACGACTGTGTGTATGGGGAGGATGAAGGTGGCGAGGTATACGAGGACCTGATGAAGGCGGAGGAAGCACAGCAGTCGGTAGGGCTTTGACTTGGCTAGGACTTCTTTAAGTTACTCTGAGTATTTTATAAGGAGAGTGATTACTTGAAGGACTAATTAATGTAATAATTATAATTAATACAATATTTATGCTATAATTAATATTATAATAAATACAATAGTTATAATTACTTGTTTAACTTCTGCTGGAGTCGCCTTTTCTTTTTTTTTATCTTGCTTCTAACTATATAACCATGACTTATTAGTCTGAATTATTTTATTAGGAAAGTGATTATTTGAATGGCTAACTAATATAATTAATAAAATAAAATAATATTCATGTAATAAGTATATTAATTGCAATTGTAAGGGAATGACTGTAATTAATATAATAATTAAAATTATTTAGGTAACTTCTGCTGGAATAATTTTTTGTTTTCTTATGTTTGAAAAGTGTTAGGCGCTCAGTCGTGTCAGACTCTTTGTGACCCCATGGACTGTAGTCTGTCAGGCTCCTCTGTCCATGGAATTCTCCAGGCAGGAATACTGGAGTGAGTAGCCATTCCCTTCTCCAGGGGATCTTCCTGACCGAGGGATTGAATCCAGGCCTCCCACATTACAGATGCTTTACCATCAGAACCATCCCTTTTTTATGTATAACTGCATAATCATGACATAGTGTTGCATTTGGAGGCATATGAACATGATGTCGGGCTTCCCAGGTAATGCTAGTGGTAAAGAACCTGTCTGCCCAAGCAGTAGACAGGAGATGTGCATTCAATCCCTGGGTCCGTAAGATGCCCTGGAGGAGGGCGTGGCAGCCCACTCCAGCACTGTTGCCTGGAGAATCCCATGGACAGAGGAGCCTGGTGGGCTACAGTCCGTAGAGTTGCAAAGTGTTGGAAACAGCTGAAGTGCACAAAGTGTGACACTGTGCAGTTCACAACACCCACAGGGAATCTCTGGTCTAGTGTTTTCGTTTTACTAGCAGAAAAATCAAGTCTGAGAGGCAAAGGGCGTGCCACCCAGCTAAATGAAGCAGAGTGGCAACAGAGCATAATTTCAGGGAATCATAAAATTACACTATTATGAAAGGAACTCTCTTACAAAGCAGATAAATCTACTTTAAATGTGGTGTGGCATAAAATATATGTTAAAGAATATTTCTCCCTATTTGTTAGGAGTTGATATAAGGTATTTTTCTTTCTTTTGTTTCATTATCTGTCTCCTAGCATTTTTTTTTTTGCTATTTTATAAACTTAGTTTCAGATATTACCATAGTCAATATGAGCCCACAAAACTATCTGCATGAAAATATGTAAAACATTCAGAATTACTTTGAATAATTTTCTCATCTGTAATTTGAAATAGAAAAGAAAAAAGTCAGTTGCTTAAACTTTTATTAACATAGTCTCTTTTTTTTTACACAAAAGCCTTTCTTCATGAGCTAGGTTTAGTTTAGGTTTCTTAGTACTTTGATGAATTTGCTCAGCTCTCTTTGACCTCTTGCATGTAATAAAAGGCTGGCAAGCTGTCTGATGCCCAGGTAGGGAGCAGCAGCTTCTGTGGGATGAAAATAGACTGGCTGGCCTGTGTTTGGTAAATGTCATAAATGCATGCTTTAACCTGCTGCGCCAGCTGATTGGACACCTGTGGCAGCATTTTAAATGTTTCAGGTAACAAAGTATTGTCTCTGCCCCCTTAAATTATCAGCTGCTTTGGGCACCAGCAGATTCTTCACTATCTTTCCCAAGGACTGTCTTCACCCAGCTGATGGTGCTGGGCTGTCCTTGTGGCCCAGGGTGAGCAGTGATGATGACAGAATGCATAGGGCACTTCTGGTGTGCTCCTCAGGGTGTTGGGTGCTCCACATGGGTTATCTCATTTAAAGATCCTTGGGCTGGGACTGTAATTTTGTTTTATAGATGAGAAAATCGAGACAGAGAAATTAGGTAACTTCTTTACAATGACAAGCTAAATGACAGTAAAACTGGTCCTTGAACCCAATTCTATCTGATCCCCAAAGCTTTGATCTTCCTACCATCTTCTTCTGCCTCTAGTCTTAAACACTTTGTAAAAACCAAACATCAAGATGTTAACTCTTGAAAAAATATTTTAAGATTTTTTACTTACCAAATATCCTTTTATGATTTTTTTCAGTTATTTCTATAGCACTTGTCAAGTATGCTGTACATTAAGAAAATGATATTAGACCATTCATAATGTTTCCAGATTGAGTTACATTTATAATAAAATAGATGCTTGGGTTTAAAGAGAGTATACTCAAAGTATGTTTTTAATTATTTCAAACTTTTGCATTTACATTGTTCAAATTTTTTTAAAAAGCAAAGTGTGTTAGTCATTCAGTCGTGTCCAATGTTCTGTGACAGCACGCAGCCCGTCAGGCTCCTCTGTCCGTGTAATTTTCCAGGCAAGAGTACTGGAGTGGGTTGTCATGCCCTTCCTCCAGGGGATCTTCCTGACCCAGAGATTGAAGCTGAGTCTCCTGCATTGCAGGCAGGTTCTTTACCATCTGAGCCACCAGGGAAGCCCTTTAAAAGCAAAGATCCTTCACAAATGCAGTTCAATGTATCTTTAAGTTATTAGTGTTATTAGAATGGAAGGCCTGGGAATTCTCTGGTGGTCCAGTGGTTAGAACCCCATGCTTCCACTGCCGGGTTCATGGGTTCCATCCGTGGTCAAAGAATTAAGATCCCACAAGCTATGCAGCATGGCCAAAACAAAACCAAAGAACAAAAACAAACAAAAAAGAAATCATTATGTTAGGATGGAATGCTTAAAAATTAAATAATTTTTATTTATATCTTCTACTGAAGAGATTAATATATGAATTTGATTAAATAATTTTAATTTGAAAATTCTAATTGTAGAAATGTCCAGAAAATGATATACGAAGTTGCTGCCTAGCAGAAATTAAGCAGACAGAAGAAAAATATACAGAAACACTGGAGTCAATAGAAAAAGTAAGTCATTAGGTATTCTCGATTTTTAAACACAGTAAGTCACCTACATATGAACCTTTGTGTTGTGAACTTTCAAAGATGGGAATGTATGTGACAGTCCCTATATGCCAGCTGTTGTACTGTACTTTTTGAGGTACTTTACTATAAGATTAAAAAAAAATATATATATATATATTTAGTGTGTATATTATTGTGTGAAAGGTATTATAAACCTATTACAGTAAAGTACTATATAGTTGATTGTGTTAGGAGGGTACCTAGGCTAACTGTTGAACTTAAATTGAGTTTACTCATGCGCTTTCAGAATGGAACTCATTTGTATGTCAGGGACTTGCTGTACTGCCTTGTATAGTTAATACATTAGACTCAATGTTTCTGCAAAGTCTGTGTATTCTGATATTCAGTATAATTTTGGATTTAAAGATTTCAAAGCAGATTTATTTATCCTATAATCCCACAATGATTTATTGATTTCTTAGTGTCTGGATGGCCTTAATTTAGGGACTGAGGGTATAGCCATCAACACAACAAAACTCTATAGTTCTCCTGACTCTCATGGGAGGTTTTATAATTTAAGCAAGTAAGTATGTCAGGTGGTGATAAGTCCTCTGAAGAAAAATAAGGCTGAAGAAGGGGAAAGTGAGTGATGAGGGAAGCTGGTGTTATCTTATGTAGAGTGGTAAAGGAAAGCCTCTATGGTCAGGTCGTGTTTGAGCAGACAGCTGAGTGAAGTGAGGAGTGAGCCATGTAAATATCCCAGAACGGACAATCCCTGGGAGAAGGGCCCTCACATGGGACAGTGTTCAGTGTGCTTCAAGGAACAGCAGCAGGCCAGGAGGCTGACGCAGCCTGAGGGCAGGGGAGCAGTGAGATTGGAAACCTGGTGAGCCCCCGAGAAACAGGGAGCATATGGGAACATCTGGCTACAAGCTGGAGTGGTTTGAGTAGCAAAAGTAATGGGATCTAATATAAGTTTTTTTTATTGATTAATTAATTTTTTTCTTTACATTATCGTGTTGGTTTTGCCATACATTGACATGAATCCGTGCTGGGTATACATGTGTTCCCCTTCCAGAACCCCCCTCCCACTTCCCTCCCAATTCCATCCCTCTGGGTCATCCCGGTGCACCAGCCCTGAGCACCCTGTATCATGCATCAAACCTGGGCTGGTGATTGATTTCACATATGATAATTTACATGTTTCAATGCCGTTCTCCCATATCATCCCACCCTTGCCCTCTCCCATAGAGTCAAAAAGACTGTTCTATACATCTGCGTCTCTTTTGCTGTCTCGCATTCAGGGTTCTCATTACCATCTTTCTAAATTCCATATATATGCGTTAGTATACTGTATTGTTTCTCCTTCTTAATGTAAGTTTTTAACAGCTCATTCTGACTCTTGTCAGGCAAGGGCGGAAATTGGGGAAAATGTTAGAAAAATGTTGCAATGATAAAGTTGACAGAAAGTAATGGTATTGGTAAAGGTGGTAGAGAGTAGTCAGATTCTGAATAAACTTTGAAAGTAGAGCCCAGTGGGTTTGATGATGAATTAGGTAAAGGATGTGTGGAAGAGGACAATCAAGAACACTAGGATTTTAGCATGATGATGATGGTGACTGAGATGGAAAAGGGTAGGTGTGTGGTCATGAGTCTGCTGGGACCTGCTGAGTTTGCAGTACCTATTAGCTTCCAGCAGGATGCGTTGAGGAGGAGGTTAGACATACGTGTCTGACATTTGGTGGAAGGGTCGAATTGACATATGAATTGGGACATGATCATTATGCAGTGGTGTTTAAGGCCCTGGCACTGGAGGAAACCACCAAGGGAATAAATGCTGATACAGAAGAGGTTTAAGATCGCTTCTGGTGACTTCCACATTTGGAGGCTAGGAGAATGAGAACCAGCAAACAGTTTTGCAAGTTTAAAAAAAATAGATGAAGAGATGTGAAAGAGTTGTTTAAGACAATGAGAGGGTAAATGTACTGGGATTATATAGTGTTAAGGTTCGGTTGAGTTCTGTGATTATTTTTTGAGCTAGGGATATTTTATATTAGTCCTCAAATATATCTCCAAAATGTTGCCATTGTTTGCCAATTTGGCCAGTGGCATTCTTTCTTCTTTCTTTTTTCTTTTCTTAATTTTAGAAGCATTTATAGGCCAACTCTTTTACTTCATATTTTAAATATATTAACCTGTACTTATATCTCTGTTCAGGTATTGAATCTTTATGACAGAGAAAATAATTTCTGCTTTTTTGTTGGTATTCATAAAACTGATTAATTTTTCAATAAATATTTATTGCTCCTGGATGAAAAACTGTCATATGGATTAGGATAAGTTGTGATTAATTATTACCTCTCTCTTCTCTCCTGGTAGTATTTCATGGCACCATTGAAAAGATTTCTGACGGCAGCAGAATTTGATTCAGTATTCATCAACATTCCTGTAAGTAAAAATTGCTAGTAAAAATTGAGCTACACTTCTATAAAATATTTATTTACTTAGTGGTTCTCTACTTGAACATTGTATTCTCTAAGAAATTTAACCCAATTTTCTGCCTCCTGAGTTCTTATAGTCTTATTTTCTGGAAATAACTGCGATGTCATATTGTCAACCAAAAATCAATCAAAATGTATGCTGAGCACAAATGGATAAGACTCATGCACTTAATTGTTTGTCATGACAAGGTAGCCCCAGTTAATCCCTGGTATTACAGTTCCTTTGTCTCATGGGGGTTCCCTTCTGCCCCACTCCTTGCTCTCTTGTTCTCCAGCCCCTCGACCCCATCTTACAGACACCGTCCTGGCTTCATCCCTCTGTTCCATTTACTGCCACTCCTACAGTTCCCTGTTCTCTGATTTTTGGTGTTTCCTACTTCTGGTTATAACATAAACTTCCATTTCTGAAATACACTGTTTCCTTTTGATAAAACAATCTATTTTAATAAGACACGAAGAACTTTTCTTCACATTTATACAGTCATTGCAAATTTCAGGGTACCTTATAATCCTAAAAGAATATTTACCAAGAAGCCTAGAAGCAAGTCAAGTGCAATGCTGTGTACGGTCTTGCTAGGCAAGACTCAACTTCTTAGTCCTCTGGAATTGGCCTAGGTTTTAACACATAGCTTTTATATACAGTATATAAGCTTTTATGTACAGGTGTGCTTGTATCACGTGTGAGGTCCCTAATATTTTGATTCCTTTATATTTAGTGTTGCTCTGCACAAATTGATGAACCGTGGCGTGTTGTCCTTGTCCCTGATTATGGCCAAATGAAGGCATTCTTATTGATTTGTAACATAGAAGGAAGAAAAAGCTCATGATTATCAAATGAATGTTTAGCATAAAACAAGCCACACATTCTAGGAAGATGAGGATCAAACCAGTTATATATGGTCACCGTAACTTAGGACCTGTTTGACAGTCCTAACTCTACTGGCTTTTCCATGCTCCTCAAAAAAGTGACAGAGAAAAAAAAATTTGATAGAGGAAAAAAATTGTGGTAGGGCCAACATATTTGTGTTTTACTTATACCTATGAGGGAAGGTGTGCCCTGCAGTCAATGTAGGCTGCAGGTACACGGGAAGAGGTGGTGGGAGAATTGGCGCTTTGACTTGAATATCGTCATTTCCCAGCTGTGGTATGTATTTTACCATCTGTCTGAAAATTACTTGCTTATCAGGAAAAATGTGAAATTCTTGAGTTCTGAGTTGCCCTATTAAATGGCCTACTACAATTTATTTGCTGCTTATTTATGCCATTAGTTGTCTGGTTTCAAGTAATTTAGTCTGATGATTGTTAGCTTAGCTCTAGGACACCGCTAATTGACCCAAGTACAAATTTACATTTTCATATCCCAAGGACATGAATCATTACTTTATCCTGTCAATAAAACATTAAGCATTTGGATAGTTTTATTTAAAAATTTAAAGTGATTATAAAATGAAAATGAACTGTACATATTTTTATACAAGGAATAAATTACCCTTTAATAACTAGTGAGATAAGTTCTCTTTCCACAGGATACTGACATTTTGAGTCAGATCTGAAATGGCTGTTTCCGATATACGTGGCCTCTCTCTTCTCTCCCTCTCTCCCTCCGCTCTATTCCTCCCCTCCTTTCCTTTCCTCTTTCTCTTCTCTTTTCTTCCTCTTCCCTCTTCTTTCCCCTCCCCTTCTTCCTCTTTTTACTGATGGGAGCAGGTGTATATATTGAGGGCATTCAGCATATCCTTAAATGTCTGGCAACAACAGGGATGCTGGGCTCCAGGTGATGGGTGGTTTTTTTTGGTGGGGGTAGTTTCTGATTCCTCATTTCTCTTGCCATTGTTTTCTTTTCTCAGGAACTTGTGAAAGTTCATCGGAACCTAATGCAAGAGATTCATGATTCCATTGTGAATAAAAATGACCAGAACTTGTATCAAGTTTTCATTAACTACAAGGAAAGGTAACTTTTGGGTTTTAAACTTTGTGACTATTAGTTTGTAATTACAGTGAGGGTTAGTATTAAAATTCCTCATAAGTAGCTGTAAATACAGTTCATTAAGATACTACCTGGGAAGTAATTAGAACATGGGTCAGTTAAGCTCAGGATGGTGGTTGAGCTCTCTCTATATATATACCAGGAAAAAAGAAAAAGAAAAAAAAGATTTCAAGTTTTGTAATGAAAACCAGAAAATGTAGGTTCTTGTACAGACCTATCACTCTTGAGTCTTGTACATAGACTTTAGGAGGTCATATTAACTCTCTGAACCTTCTTTTCTCTGTCTGTAAGTGTTAGGGGTACATTAGCTGGTACTTACTGCTTTTTCCAACTCTAATAGCTTATAATTCTCTATTTTGGAGTATTAGATTCATAGGCAAAGTCAATTTCTCTTTCTGAGTTTGAAAAAAATCTTCTGAACAATTCACATGAATTAGAAGTACCAAGGAATTTTGCTTAAAATATGACACACTCTTTTTAAACCAAGCTGTATAGTTCCTAGTACTCAGAAGTGGCTAATTAATTGCTTTGTGTCAACATTAGATAAATATTAATGTAGTAGTATTTTTTTCCACCGGAGAGCTAAAAGAAACAATAAATTAACCAGACTCTCTACAAAAATTGGTGTCACTCCAGAGATACCCTTCCTGAAGTAGACTCAGACCCCATGCAGAATGAATGATCTCCTATCCAGCACAGCTCCTGCCTCTCATTCCCACTTTTCAGATAATGTATTTTTCTTAATTAAAAAGTAGGGAGGAGTAGGAAGCTTATTAATGAGTGGAGTTGTAACAGTGATTACAGTGAAATTGTAGTAGAAAATAAAACTGTTCCTGAGGGAGCACGAAAGTAGATCTCTAACAGAAACTTGAACAGAAGTTTTAATTTTGTTTTTGATTTATATATGTACTCCAACACTGTGTGTGTGCATGCTAAGTGTCCGACTCTTTGCAACCCCATGGACTGTAGCCCTCCAGCCTCCTCTGTCCATGGAATTCTCCAGACAAGAATACTGGAGTGGATTCCCATTTGCTACTCCAGGAGATTTTCCTGACCAGGGATAGAACCTGAGTCTCTTGTGTCTCCTGCATTGGCAGGCGTTTCTTTACCGCTAGCACCACCTGGGAAGCTCACTCCAGCAATATTAACAGTCATTAAGTTAGATTGTGAAATCTGTCTGCTATAAAAATGTACATGGAATCAATTCCATTCAAATTTGGAAATTAAAAATAGTCATTTTTAATTCCATAATTATGAGTGACCTTAATTCTGGGGCTGTGAGTGTGCGTGTGCTCAGTCGCTAAGTTGTATCGGACTCTTTGTGACCCCATGGACTTAGCCCACGGCTCATCTGTCCATAGGATTTTCTAGGTAAGAATGCTGTAAGTGTGGTGTGTTTTCAAAGAAATGAGAAAACTGAGGTTCTGTGTTATCTGCCCAGGGTTACCTAGAAAGTAAGAAGTACAGGACGAGTGAGATTTGCTTTGGCTATATCTAACTGTGGATTTAAGTAGATGGATTTCCTCTTCTACTTTAATGTTGCCTTTTTGTCCTCAGCTTTCTTTCTGTCTCTTTTCCTTTCAGGTTGGTTATTTACGGGCAGTACTGCAGTGGAGTGGAGTCGGCCATCTCTAGTTTAGACTACATTTCTAAGACAAAAGAAGATGTCAAACTGAAATTAGAGGTGCCTGTTTATTTTTTGTTTGTATGTGTCATAGAGTAGTAGAAACTAAAACAATATATTTCTTCTCATGATCAATGCAACTGTAAATTTCCATGAATTCTAAGTGTGATTTCATAAAATATTAGCCCTCTAAAATAGTAATGCGGCAGTAATAATAACAGTAGTAAAATAGAAGATTTATGGCTTTTTTATATGGATTATCTCATTAGGCCCTCATGACTTTGTCAGATATATACAGGTAATTAATTTTCTTATCTTACGGATAAGAAAGCCAAGGTTCAGAGAGATTATGAGTAATTTACCCAGGGAAGTAAAAGGTACAGGATGAGTAAGATACATGTGAGATAATCCATATATAGATTTAAATTGTGTATTAAAATATAAGATATTTAGAGGCAGATGTATAAAAAAGGCATGAATATTGCCCATAAGAAGTAAGACAAGACACATACACATATGATGAGATTAAGTACTCACTTGCCAGGGCTCCATGAGTAAGACTGAGTAACTACTTCAGTATGGTTAGACTATAGAAGATTTATCTAAAGGGGTGGCATTTGAGTTAGGTCACTAAAGAATGGAGTAGGTCTTGTTAGATGAGATTCCTTGTAGGGAATTCTGTAAGAATTGCTATGTCTTGACCAGAAGAGTCAGGAAAAGTTGAGAAATGGCAAGTAGATTAGTATGAACAAAGCACCTGGTAACAACGGAAAATAAATCTGGAAACTGTGTTGTCATTTTTTTTTATTTGGTACATCTTTTTTTCCCCTATAAGAAGAGTTTGCACTTTCAAAAAACTTTTGAAAAATGATTATTTGTGTGTTATATGAATTGTCATTTCAAATATATTATCCATGTTGGGATCATCTTAAAGTTCAGGTAGAGATGTATAATCCACTCTTAAGCGACTGTGGGTGGCGTGGTTTGCCTTCTCATACTCTCCTTGCTGCTGACTGTTGGGTTTAACCATAAGGTCAGGTGATAAACAAGGAAAAATAGGTAGAGGATTTTCAAATGAGAGCCCCTTCACTGTTGAGCATATCTGGTCTGATTTCCTAACTCATAATTCCCACAAAGGGGAGCTGCTGTTGGTGAGAAAGTTTGCACATCAACAGGCTACCAAGTAACTGTATTAATTTTATATCATAGATCCTTCTTTCTTACTTCTTACAATCTCTTGATGATGTGGATCTTGTGTCTGGAGATGATTTGAGTTACCACTGAATGACATCCTTACTACCTTATTAGCTGAGAGGGCTTCTGCTCCTCTTTAGAGAACTGAGCCTCATAAGTTTAGAACTATAGGACATCTTGAGTCAAATTAAAATACAATGGTATCGTTAAAACTTTATAGCTTACACAGTGATTATGTAATAAAGCTACCATTTAAGGTAGTATTTTTAAAATAAAGATACATAATTCTCATTCAAGAGAAGAGTCAGCAAGTGGTCAATCAAACCTTCATTGTATTTTCAAAATTATTTTTGAATGTTACTCTCCCTTCTTTTCAGAGTCACTGTCAAAATCCTGCCTATCTCTAGAGTTATAGTTTCTGTAGTCATTATAAATCTTAGGGAAAGAGAGACCCTCAGACTGAGTTTGAAGGCTGAGTGTGAGATGATACTGATTGTCTTTTCCCCAGCTGAAATGTCCCTATTTCTAACCGTGGGCCTGATTTGGAAATATTTAATCAAATACTTATTATAAGCCTTCAAAACAGTTTTTGCTAAAACTGTCTTCTGCAAGTCCCAGAATGGGAGAGAGAAAGCTGCCTTATAGTAGGTTTCTTTCTGCCTCCCTCATGTCTTCTGTCTTGTGGTTATTTTTATTCTTGACAATTTCTGCCTTTTTTCACCCTTATTGTAGAACCAAAGTAACATGGGGTAAAGGGTAATGGAGTCCCTTTACTTCACTCTAAAAGGTGGCTCATCCCTATTTCCAATTTCTTTTCAATTAGGTTAAGAGTTGAGGCTAAGCTCTTGACTGGATGTTGTGGAAGAATCATTTTTACCCTTTATTTACTTTCAATACTAATAAGCATTTTACCTTTAGGGGGTCTCAGCCCTCCAACTGTAGTTAGTGCCAGCAGAGTTAGACTCTTTACTTCTTGAGCCTGTAACTTAGAACTTGAATTAATTTCCCCCCAAAAGTTTTAAACTGATTTCCATATGTAAAGTGAATTTTAAATGTATAACATTTTTGTTCTTAACACTGTGTTAAGATGGCATAACATAACAAGTGTAAGATACAACCTCAGTTTCCGAGGAACTTAAAATGCAGCTGGCAAAATGAGACCCATTCATTACAATAATATTAGCAATTTGACCTCCTATTTGAGACCCATGATCCAGAACTTGCTACAAGTTATGGAAGCAAGAAATCAGTTGAAGTAGTTATCCATCCAATGAACTGAAGCAATATACAAGACATGAGCTAACATGTCGGGATGTGTCCCTAGTTCTTGCCTAAGAGCTCTAGTCAAACACTCATTAACTCAATATGGTCATTGGAGCTAATGGTGTTTGTTTCTATAATCCTGATAATATATCTTCCATGTTCTGGAAAAGTATGGGCAAAATGGAAACAGAAGAATATTTTGTTGAATACAACTCCTTCCATGAACTGGAAAATTCCTTGGTCTTGGTCATGTAATTGTCTGAGGATTTTGGACTTAAAAGGTGGCTCACAAATAAAAATATTTTTATGGCACCTTGTTATTCTGTGTATTTTTTTTTTGAGTGAAATCATGAATATGTGAGCAACAGTAAAATCAGAAAATCAACTTGTTCAAGGTCATACAGCCAAGAGTTGCCAAACTTGATTTAAATTCAGGCTTTGACACTACAGATTCAAAGTACTCTCCTCATAGTTGTAGTTAACATCAAAAAAGTGAACCAGTTAATACTATTTTTCAGTAAACTTTTAAGAAAGTAGAGTGTGAGATTAAAAATAATAATATTGGAGGCTTTAAAAACTTTGAATTCAGTAGTGGGTTTATACTTTGGCAAATTTTTGGAGTCAGTCATTCCATTTCATTTAACTAACAAATTCTTAAGAGATATAAAAATGTATTCAGTTTAGTTGCTCAGTTGTGCCTGACTCTTTGCGAACCCATGGACTGCAGCACACCAGGCCTCCTTGTCCATTGCCAACTCCCAGGGATACTCAAACTCATGTCCATTGAGTCAGTGATGCCATCCAACCATCTCATCCTCTGTCATCCCCTTCTCCTCCCATCTTCAATCTTTCCCAGCATCAGATTCTGTTCAAATGGGTCAGTTCTTCACATTAGGTGGTCAGAGTATTGGAGTTTCAGCTTTAGCATCAGTCCTTCCAATGAACACTCAGGACTGATTTCCTTTAGGATGGACTGGTTGGATCTCCTTGCAGTCCAAGGGACTCTCAAGAGTCTTCTCCAATACCACAGTTCAAAAGCATCAATTCTTCGGTGCTCAGCTTTCTTTATAGTTCAGACTCTCACATCCATACCTGACTACTGGCAAAACCATGGATTTGACTAGACAGACCTCTGTTGACAAAGTAATGTCTCTGCTTTTTAATAAGCTGTCTAGGTTGGTCATAGCTTTTCTTCCAAGTGGCAAGCATCTTTTAATTTCATGGCTGCAATCACCGTCTGCAGTGATGTTGGAGGCAAAAAAAATAAGTCTGTCACCATTTCCATTGTTTCCCCATCAATTTGCCATGAAGTGATGGGACCAGATGCCATGATCTTAGTTTTCTGAATGTTGAGTTTTAAACCAGCTTTTTCACTCTCCTCTTTCACTTTCATCAAGAGGCTCTTTAGTTCTTCTCGCTTTTTCCATAAGGGTGGTGTCATCTGCATATCTGAGGTTACTGATACTTCTCCCAGCAAACTTGATTTTAGCTAGTGCTTCATCCAGTTCAGCATTTCTCATGATGTACTCTGCATATAACTTAAATAAGCAGGGTGACAAGAGACAGCCTTGACGTACTCCTTTCCTGAGAAAGAGAGTTGTTGTTTGTTCCATGTCCAGTTCTAACTGTTGCTTCTTGACCTACATACATATTTCTCAGGAGGCAGGTCAGGTGGTCTGGTATTCCCACCTCTTGAAGAATTTTCCATGGTTTGTTGTGATCCACACAGTCAAAGGCTTTGGTGTAGTCAATAAAGCAGATGTTTTTCTGAAACTCTCTTGCTTTTTTGATGATCCAATGGTTGTTGGCATTTTGATCTCTGGTTCCTCTGCCTTTTCTAAAACCAGCTTTAACATCTGGAAGTTCATGGTTCACGTATTCTGTTGAAGCCTGGCTTGGAGAATTTTGAGCAATACTTTGCTAGCCTGTGAGATGAGTGCAATTGTGCAGTAGTTTGAGCATTCTTTGGCATTGCTTTTCTTTGGGATTGGAATGAAAACTGACCTTTTCCAGTCCTGTGACCACTGCTGAGTTTTCCAAATTTTCTGGCATATTGATTGAAGTACCTTCACAGCATCATCTTATAGGATTTGAAATGGCTCAACTGGAATTCCATTACCTCCACTAGCTTTGTTTGTAGTGATGCTTCCTAAGGCCCACTTGACTTCACATTTCAGGATATCTGGCTCTAGGTGAGTGATCACACCATCGTGATTATCTGGGTTGTGAATTTTTTTTTTTTTTTGTATAGTTCTTCTGTGTATTCTTGCCACCTCTTCTTAATATCTTCTGCTTCTGTTAGGTCCATACCATTTCTGTCCTTTATTGTGCCCATCTTTGCATGAAAAGTTCCCTTGGTATCCCTGATTTTCTTGAAGAGATCTCCAGTCCTTCCCATTCTATTTGTTTTCCTCTATTTCTTCCTCACAGAGGAAGACTTTCTTATCTCTCCTATATAAAAATATATTCGGAAAGATATTCTACATATATATTTATGACAATAATGAAAAGGCCTACAAAGCACAGAGAGAGAGAACAATTTTGATTGAGATGATTACTAACAGCCTACAAGTGAAGCTTTTCAAGAGGGTGATGAATTTTTCTGGCAGTTAGAGAAAGCACATGGCGGTTGGTGAGGACCAAATGAACCAAAGTCATGATGGTGGGGAAGGCACATAATGATGTGTGATGAATGGGACTTGTTCGTGATTCCTGGTCCATAGGCCTGCTTGGAGAGACTGGTGAAAGGTTAAGTGCTAAGTGGAAGAAGATGCTGAAGGACCACTAAAGAAGATAATTTTCATGTAGAAGAGGTCTATGTATTTCTTCTTATTTAGAGCTGAAATGCTGCAAGTTTTGTTTGTTTGTTTTGGTTTTCCTTTGACGATACTTCCTGTTTTTTTAAAAAAAGGGGATCATTAAGGAAAAGGGCAAACTATTTATTGTATAATAGCAGTTTTGCTTATGGCTTTTGCGTCTTTTAATGTTTGTATTATGACTTCTTTGATAAAACTAACAAAGTTAAATCAAAAAATATATTTCATTAGGAATGTTCTAAAAGAGCAAACAATGGGAAATTTACTCTTCGAGATTTGCTTGTGGTTCCTATGCAGCGTGTTTTGAAGTATCACCTTCTCCTTCAGGTATGTAACTTAAAATCGTTTGTTCATTCATTAATTCAACCAAACATTAACAAAGCGTCAACTGTGCTCAGAAACTTGATATTTGGAGCCCTTTCCCCTTACATTTTTCAATTATGAGGCTGGCTAAATGGGAAATAATAGAACAGCTGGAAAGTTTTTCCTCCTTTTGTGTGAAGGTAATTCTGTACCTTTTATGTCTTGCAAACAGAAGTGGCTCTAAAATTTTTTTTTTAATTTAAAAACATGCAAAACAAATACAAATGTCCCTTCAACAACCAAGTTTTCCGTCGTTAGCAGTAATCATTGATTAGAATCTCAATGTTGTGATACACTTGAGTTTTGGCAGGTCAGTTGTGTTAGAACTTGTGCCTTAAAACCATAAATGAAAGAGAATTGTGTCACATTCTGTGTTGCTTTCTGCTATACTAAATTATAATAAGACTACATTTATTTTGAAGTGATTCTTGTTATAACCCCAAAGCTTATGGTTTCCACGGTTAGTCTTCTAATGAGGGTGGAGAGTCTTATAAATTTAATTTGATAGCTGTACCAGGAGACTCATTAGTTCTGCTCCAAAGAAATGTCTTACTGTATTAGTCTGTCAGCTCTGCTGATGCTTGTGAAATGTCATTTTAAAAAGATCTACTACCTGTGTGTGAATATAATTCTGAATTTGCTGTGCTTTATACATCTTGTATATTAAATTTCTTGAACTGTAGCTGCAAAATTATTAGTGATTTCTATTTTTGTTCTACTGAGAAATCAGAAAAATTCCAACCCTGATTATTCCTTAAAAATACATTAAAACATTTATGAGACCTAAACTCAAAGAAACTTAATCAAATTGCATTTTATGAAAAAATAATAAGGAAGACTTAGGCAGTCAGTTTCCAAGATATCATGAAACTAAAAAAAATCACAGAAGAAGATGATAGTTTATTTTGTAACTTTGGCATAGTCAAATATTGATTGAAGAATTTAAAAGGTGCAGTTTTCAAGAAATACCTATTTTGATCACTTAAAAGATTTTAGACAGACTTATAAAAGTATAAAATATGACCATACCTTTCAGAAAATCAGTGAACTTTTTTCCCCCTAATTTCTCTTGGGTTGTTTGATATCTTAAATTTCAAAAGTATATTTAGTTCCATGATGGCTTTTTTTAAGGAAGGAAAGTTTCATCTGGGATACCACACTTAGATAAAAATTCTATAAATGTTTTTCCATCTCAAAATAATGTAGAGTAGAATTAATTTTTCCACTGTTTAGAAATATGTTGAATACATGTGGTGTGAACTGAACATTTTCTACTTACTAGTGTATTTTAGTGGGTAAGTAATTTCTGAAATGCCTTATAATTTACAATCACAGATTTATAAAATTAAAATATTTTATAGTGGGATTTGAAACTTTGAGATGACTTTTATTATTTAATAGAGGAAGAGTAAAAATAGAAATGAATATAACTTTAACAAGTTTATCATACTTAACAGATTTGATGTTTGTAGGTACTGTTTACTAGAAACACTAACGGTTTTAAATTCAGCAGACTTCTGAATGGCCTCCATGTTCCACCTTATAGTGAGAGACTCTCAACAATATACAACTGCCCTCCTCACACTGACAAATATCACTGTTTAGATAGGGAAAATGAAAAGTAATTTGCCAAATACAATACAATGTGATAAGTATGCCAAAGGTACAAAGGTGGTACAAATAAAGACCTAGTTAATTATGGCTTGAATAGAGGCCTCCGTCATAGAAAGCTTCACAGAGAAGCTATTTTTGAGTTGAGCTTTGAAAGAAGAATAATGGTTTGACGGGTGGATTAGAGAGAAAGGGCTTTCAAGGAGAGAAAACACCATGCCTAATGGGATCAGATATTAGAACGTGTTTTGAGAATTGCAATTAATTTAGTAGAAATAGGACATAGGTTGTTTGAATGGAGTTGAAGAGAGAAGTTGAGGGAGGTTTGCAGAATTCAGATCATGAGGGATCTGTGAAGAATGGATGACAGCCTGAAGCTTTTGTGGATTTTCCAGAAGTTCAGATAACAGAATCTAACTTACATTTAGAGATTTAACTCTGATGTCAGTAGAGTGAATAGATTAGCAAGGAAATAATAGAATAGTCAATAATGAATATAGAGAGGAAGGACTGCAAGGTGGAAGATGAAACAGAAGGCTATTTGAAAAAGAGCAGTGACCTGAACCAGGGTAGTGGCAGTGGGGGAAGTTGCAAGGAGAAGGAAAAGGTAGCGTCAGTAGAACACAGTGAGAGAGAGAGAGAGAGGGAAGAGTTAGGGGCACCTGTTAGGTTTTGGCTTAAGTGATAAAGGTTCCATCATTCAGTAAAACATAAACAGGAACAAGAGTAGGGATGTAGGTGAAGGTTCATTACATTTGGGCATGCTGGACTTGAGGGTCTTGTGAGATACCAGGGAGAAGTATTTAATAGGACATTTGAGTCTGGGACTCAGGCATGAATTCTGGATTGAGCATATTCATTTGAGAGTGAACTGTCCCACTAGGTAGTAGGTGATGCTATGACAATGGTTGTGATGGAATTCATAGAGGATGTAAAGTAAGAATACCAGAAGCCTAAGGTGAAAATCTAGGGAATAATAGCGGATTTCTAAGATGCAGACAAAGAAAGTTGAAAGACGATGAATAGGCTGACATTTAAGATGAACTAACAAGTAACAGTCAGAGAAGCCAGTGGTATCCCACTCCAGTACTCTTGCCTGGAAAATCCCAGGGACGGAGGAGCCTGGTAGGCTGCAGTCCATGGGGTCGCAAAGAGTTGGCCACGACTGACTGACTTCACTTTCCCTTTTCACTTTCATGCTTGGAGAAGGAAATGGCAACCCACTCCAGTGTTCTTGCCTGGAGAATCCCATTGACGGCAGAGCCTGATGGGCTGCCGTCTATGGGGTTGCACAGAGTCGGACACGACTGAAGCGACTTAGCAGCAGCAGCAGCAGCCAACAGAAGAATGTAATGCCCCTGAGACGCAATGGCCTACATCTCTCATGAGGCGTGTGAGAGGTGTAGCCATCAGAATTAAAAGTAATAATGAAGGCAAGTTTGACGATGAGCGAAAAGCATCTATCAGTTGTTAGGAGGGGATCTTTCCTAACATCTGGCAAGAGGGTCAGTGTGATAGTGGGGGATAGAATTCAAGTTCGACTTTGAAAGGAAAACTTTCTGACCGTCGTCTTGTGTTCTTCTCATGTCTAGTTGATCTTCTTACAGTTTGAAATTTGTGATGAAAACAGAGCCTGGTTATGTCAGAATTATCACTTTATGGTGCAGATAATGATAAAATGGTTTAATTGTAAAATGTTTTCTTTAGTTTTTGTTTTAATTTGGAGAAAGTAGTACTAAATCATATCTTCCAAATAGGAGCTGGTCAAACATACCACTGATCCTATGGAGAAGGCAAATCTGAAACTGGCTCTTGATGCAATGAAGGTAAGACAAATTCATCATTAACTTAATTGTATTTCTCATTCTTACTGGAAAGCAGTGACTACAAACTGCTAATACATATGTATGATATGCTAATATATATTATAATATCTATAAGTATTTATGTAGTTTTATTGTTAGTGGGGAGAGCTGGTTATTTTTAACTGAAATTGATATCCTTGCATGGATTTAATTATTGGACAAAAACTAAAACCAAGAGGTATATTAAAATAAATTTTGTTATTTATGAAAGCATGTACCCTTCCATAACCACCAGGAACGATTTAATAGAAAGGTTTTATTTCACATTCTTTTTATGGCTACTGGTAGGAAACTGTTGACTTATGCAAGCAGCAGGTTAGCTGATGCCTTTAGAACGCTAGTGTGACTTGTTTTCCTCACGCGAGGATGCCTACCAGATTTATCTTCGTGGATGCTGTACATCAGTAAAGTGGATCAATCTAGGCTTCTATTTCTGGTAAATCTGAAAATTAAGAACTGTCGATACAAGTAGATAAAGGTAGGCATTTTGAACATATTGGGGAATGCATAAAACCCCAGTTTCCATGTTATGCTGGACTTAGACTTTGAAAGAAATAATATTTGCCCCAACTTAAAACATACCCAAGTATTTGTTCTGGAGACAAAATGCCAACAGGACTCTACCCAGAGCAATGCATAATGCTTATCCGTGTCCCCGTGCAAATCTCAGTGTTAGCTCTGCTGTTTAGCTGGCTGGAATACCATGCCAGGAAGCAGCACACAGTTATTTATTATTGTTAACAAAATGATACCAAGTTTCCAGTTTTTTAAAGAAATCACTTATAGAGATATCCTATGAAAAATCCGGCTTTCATTTAGAACAAAGTTAGGAACTGCTTTTTGTCTGAGTTCTGTTCCTGCTGTTGCAGATGAATATAAGAGGGTAAGGAAAAAAAAGAAAAAGGACCCAGAAAACAGGAAAAATCTGGAGCACCTATAACAAAAATAGCTGGTTACAGTATGGAAAGATTAGCTAATGTTTCCTCAAATATGAGAAAAGATGTTTCAAAGTAGGTAAAGGCACATGGAAAAGTAAGGCCAGTGTTGTTTATGCTCTTTCGTTCATTTTCTCACTCCCTGGTTTCTCTCCTCTTCTTTCCTTCCCCTTTGTTAACTCTTTGAAATTAACCTGGCACCCCTGACTGAATGCTCCCCAGAACTAAGACACTTAATTGGTTATAGACAGCAGCCCTGCTGGATTCATTGTCTCACTTTTAGTTACTTTTCTGTCCCGTCTAATCCTTCATGATTGATCTCATTCTAACCCAAGTACAAGTGTGATTCCCTCAAGGTCAGCATTTGGAATTCACATGCTCCCGACCTGGTTTCCTCTTTGTTGTTTGGCATGGCAGCCTATTTTGTTTATTTAGCGCTTGATCTTCACTCTTCTCAAGGGTGTGGTAAAGGACAAGGCTTCAGTCTTCCCAGCTGTACTCCAGACAGCTTTAAATTGCTTTTGAGATATAGCTTTGATTGACTGGGCTTTCATTTCATTGTCATTGAAAAGTTATGGTGGTAACTTTTATCACTAATGAAATTAATGATGTGTTTCTTTTCAAACAGTGCTCATCTCTTGTCTGATCTTATCGTGCCTTCTTTTTCTCCCCTTCTCTTTATTCTTTAGGACTTGGCACAATATGTGAATGAAGTGAAAAGAGATAATGAGACCCTTCGTGAAATTAAACAGTTTCAGCTATCTATAGAAAATTTGGTATGTAATTATCATTCCATCCAGCTTCTCTAACCCACAGCTTGGGGGACACTCTAGGAGTTGTTTTTGAAGAAAAAAATAGATTACCTTCAAGTTTCTGTTGTTCTAGGTTTTTTCCAACTTCTGTTTGACCGAATCCACAATACTGAATGTTTAGTGGCACCTGTGACACACTGCTGTCCAGGGACCTCCTGCCATCGCTTGTCCCTAATCCCACATTGTGATGCCTCTGCCCCTAGTAGTCCCAACTCTAAACACTGGATCCCTTTTTTTTTTTTTCCCTCTTCTTACCCTCACCCCCATACATGCTCATGGCAGAGCCCTGTTAATATATTCATTTTATGTATATTTACCCGGTCACTGCTGTGTGCCAGCTGTTTTGCTTGGGGCTGGGGCTATAACTATGAGCAACATGATCTCACGGGTGAGGAGACAGTAAAAACAGTTTAAAACTGCTCTACTGAGATGAATGCTGTGAACAGGTTGCTGCAGCAGAGGCTAGGGAGGGGAGTTCTAGTTTAGAAAAGATGCTCAGGAAAAGTCCTTCTGAGGCATTTGTCATCTAAGCATGAAGGATGAGAAGAAGCCAGTGGCATGAAGGTCTGTGGAGAGAGGATTCCAGGCAGGAGCCATAGAAGTGAAATGCCCAGAGATGGGCAAGAACCCGGAGACTTCCCTAGTGGTCCAGTGGTTAAGACTTTGTGTTTCCAATACAGAGGGTAGGGTTCAGTCCTTCAATGCAGGAGGTGAGGAACTAAGACCCCACATGCTGTGTGGCATAGCTGAAATGTAAACATTTAAAAAAAAGAAGCTGCTGCTGCAAGACAAGAGAGGCTGGAGATTGAGAGTGAAAGGAAGAAGGATGGGCCTCCCGAAGTGAGGGAGGAGGACAGGAGGACCGGAGGGCAAGGCACTGAGGGACTGCAGCAGGAAGCTAGCGCAAGGTTCTTACCGGGGGCTTTCACGGTCTGATTTATGTGTCAGGAAAACTCTTTCGTCAGGCAGACCAGTCAGCAAGTTGTTGAGGCGGTTCCAAGAGAGAGCTGATGGAAGCCTGATAAGCCTGTGGGTAGAGGAAACAGATAAATGAATGGATTCTAGATACTTTTCTTGGTAGGGCAGTTTTATTGCTTCTTTTTCTGAAACATCTTTGGTCTGTGCCTTTCTTTCCACACATACAGCCCTTTCCCCTTTTCAGGACTCCATCTGCCGCCTTTCCAGTCACAGTGGCCTCTAATTACCTCTTCATATAGCTGTATTTCCAAATGTGGATTTCTCCATTTGCTTTCTTTCCCAAACTTGTCAGAATTTTGTTACCTTCAGGATTCACTCAACATTCCTTAACATGGTTGTTTAAGGTCCTCAATGACTTGGCCTTAATCTGTATTAAGAACTGCCCACATACTTTACATTACAGCTGTCCTGCTGCATTGTAAGGTCTCTGATTTGCCCTACCTTGTTTTTTGCTTTCATTTCTTTTGTGTGTGTACCTGTGTTTGGTGACACGGCATGTGGGATCTTATTAATAGTTCCTGACCAGAGATTGAACTTGTGCCACCTGTATTGGAAGGGTGGAGTTTAACCACTGGACTGCCTGAGAAGTCCCTGCCATACATTTTTATAGTTATGCCTTTTTAAAAATGTTGTCAAAGCCCAGAATATCTTTTTTCATAATTTCTTATCATATTTCTTCGATGTCCAATTAAAAAAAGTTCTCTCCCTAATCTGCCATTTCCCCTTTTCTTTGTAATTCCATAGCACATTGCCCGGATAGCTGTTTTCATTGTGGTAAAATATATTAAATTTGCTCCTTTAAATTGTACACTAGCTCTTCATCCTGCCTTCCTCCCAGCCCTGGGCAACCACCATTCTACTTTCTGTCTTTATGAATTGTTGAATATCAATACTTACCACACTTTTGTTTGCAAATATTTTCTCCCATTCTGTGGGTTGCTTTTTCACTCTGTTAATAGTGTTATTTGCACAAAATTTTAAATTTTGATGAAGTCCACCTTTTCTTTTGTTGCCTGTGCTTCAGGTGTCCTAAGAAGTCATTAATAAATCCAATGTCATAAACCTTTTCCCCTATGTTTTCTACTTTAAGTATTGTATTTTTTAGCTCTTTCATTTATTTTGAGTTAGTTTTTGAAAACAGTATAAAGGCCCAACTTCATTCTTCTGCCTGTGCATATCCAGTTTCCCCAGCATTGTTCATTGAAAAGGCTCTCCTATCCCCCACCAAATGGTGTTAGCACTTTTGTCAAAAATCATTTGACCTTTATATGAGGCCTTATTTCTGGGTATTCTTTTGTATTGCATTGGTTTAGATGTCTATGTTTATGCCAGTTCCACACTATTTGGATTACCATAGTTTTGTACTAAGTTTTGAAATCAGGAAGTACGAGACCCAAACTTTGACCTTTTATATGATTGTTTTACCTATTAAGGATCCTTTGTGATTTCATATGAATTTTAAGATGGAATTTTCTGTTTCTGAAAAAAAAAACCACTGGAATTTTCATAGGAAACATTTATCTTTATACTTTTTTTGTAGTACAGTTAATTACATATCTTTTTTATTAGAATGTAATCTCATAGATGTTACTGACATTTTCAGTCAGTTCTTTTATCCTTTAGCACCTTGTAGATAGGTGCTCATAAATACTTAAAGCTTCTTCTTGTCTGCCTCTGGGGAAATGGCTTATTATTTTTAATCATTAAGTCAGGATTTTTCATTTTTGAGATCTTAGCCTTGAGGAAGGAATCCCTGACTCCCTAGACCAAATTAGATCCTCCAGCTACACATGCTTCTTCTGCTCGTCCTTCATACAATCACACGTTTGTGATTATATACTTCAGTGAATATTTGTCACCCCATGGGCAGTATGTTTCATGAGGGCAGGGTCTATATCGTTCTGTCCTGCACTTACTACAGTGGCTAGCACACAGTGGATGCTCAGTAATTATCAGTTGTAACTTTCTTGTGATTTGCATTATTCCAATTAATTCTCTCTTTTGGTAGCTAACTTCTCCATTAGGGTTGTAAGTAAAATTAATTAATGTCTTTAGTATGTCTGATGGGATGAACATGGACAGGCTGTTTTTGAAAGTGTATCATTACAGACCTGAGCTTTTTAGAGTAAATGTGCTAAAAAGGTAAAGTGATAAAATTTGCTCTAAGGAAGTTGTGCCTAGAAAACATCCTCACTAATATTTATTTCTGTCTTCATATGATTATGAAAAACTGAGACATGTACATTTTCTATTTTAGAACCAACCTGTTTTGCTTTTTGGACGACCTCAGGGAGATGGTGAAATTCGAATAACCACTCTAGACAAACATACAAAACAAGAAAGGTGAGAAGGATTAGTACTTATTTTCAAAACAAGTTATTAGTATCAGGAGATTGAGAAAATCTTAAGGACATTTCCTTTAGGGTAAAGGAGTGAAATAAAGGAATAAAAGTAAGGGAAGAGACCAATCTATGACTTTTTAATTTCTATGAACATATTAGGTATTCCCGTCTTTGTTCTGGTATCTGTTGATTTCTCTAAGTTTGAGCTCTTCAGAAGGAAAGAAGAATCTAGAATGTCAGCTAAAGTAAAAAAAGTACACATTAAAATGAGAGTAGCAATAAAGCTATAATTGACAGCTACCATAATAACACAATTGTTTAATTTTACTTTTTGGTATGCATTATAAAAGAACTAAAAGTAATATAACATGTCTTAAGAATGAAGTCCAAATAAGGGCCATTTAGTGAGATTTTCTTGAGGGAAATGTGTAGGTGTATTCCTTAAAGATTAGTCAGCTTGCCTGGTGTCCCCAGTTATGTATATGTATGTGGTTGTTAAACTGATGTGTTTGGTTGAAATGGCCATTTTCTGGAACGGTAGGAGACTAGAAAGTTGACCAGTAGGGGGCAGCATCACTCTTGCGTCCACCTTAAAGGTAGGTCCCAGGAGAGACTTAGCCTTTTAGCCTCTCCCAGAAAATAGGCTTTGAAAGTGATGCAAGTAATAAGGCTGTGTGAATATCTCATTATCACAGTGTATATGTGTTAATCACTGACTGAGAGTTTTCAAAAAGATACAAGTGCTGGTATTGGATTATAGGATTTATAAGATTTGTTTTCTCCCTCAATTACATTGCTTTTAATAAGTAAGATAGAAGAGAAATATCAAGGTGTAAATTTAACCATGATTTCTGTATCTCACACTGGGGTCATGCGCCGCTCAGTTTGTATTTCAAGTTGTCCATTAAAACATAGGAGCGGTATACAGGGCAAAGCACAGGTTCCACAAGTAGACCCAAGAGTGAGTCCTGCTTTGCAGCCACTGGCAGTGTGACCCTGAGAAAGTTATCCAACTTCTCCGAGCCTCCGCTTCCTCCTCACTAAAATGCGGTGGTGATAATACCGACCTCAGGAGATGGTCCTGGGGATTTAAATTAAGTGAGTCAGCTTTGTGGAAGGGATGAATGCTTCTCAAGGCAATCTAGCCCACTCCTAGTAACAAGGGTAGACGTTAACCGCTATTGTTGTCATCAGTAGTTTTCCATAGGTGTGTATCTTTTAAACTGGCAGAAAAAAGTACTGGTTCATGAACAGCGCTTTATGATTTAATTGTTCCTGGCAGCAACCCTGCAGTGTGCATATTTTTCTTGTTATAGTTTTGCCTGTTTGTTAAATGTGGAAACTGAGGTACAGCAGGGTTATTCATTCAGGAAAGGGCAGTGCTAGGGCACGTGGCTTATTCTTTCAGTGGGCAACATTGCCTTTGTCTTTAACTCACGGGATAAATTCGGAGAAGGCAATGGCACCCCACTCCAGTACTCTTGCCTGGAAAATCCCATGGACGGAGGAGCCTGGTAGGCTGCAGTCCATGGGGTCACGAAGAGTCGGACACGACTGAGCAACTTCACTTTCCCTTTTCACTTTCATGCGTTGGAGAAGGAAATAGCAACCCACTCCAGTGTTCTTGCCTGGAGAATCCCAGGGACGGGGGAGCCTAGTGGGCTGCAGTTCATGGGGTCGCAAAGAGTTCGAGACAACTGAAGTGACTTAGCAGCAGCAGCAGCATGGGATAAATTAAATTTTACCTGGGAAGAATTAACACACGTTCTTCCAAGCTATTTAAATAAATCAATCTCTCTTGCTCTCTCTCTTTCAGGCACATCTTCTTATTTGATTTGGCAGTAATTGTATGTAAAAGGAAAGGTGATAACTATGAAATGAAGGAAATAATAGATCTTCAGCAGTACAAAATAGCCAACAATCCTACAACTGATAAAGAAAATAAAAAGGTAAATTCTTAGAAATTTGAACAACTGTAATTTGCTCATAACTTTGACTATTCAAGGAACGTATGCTAATACAGTAATGTGAACGTAAAAGTCACTCAGTCGTGTCCGACTCTTTGCGACTCCATGGGCTATACAGTCTATGGAATTCTCCAGGCCAGAATACTGGAGTGGGTAGCCTTTCCCTTCTGCAGGGGATCTTCCCAACCCAGGGATCAAACCCAGGTCACCTGCATTGCAGGTGAATTCTTTACCAGCTGAGTCACGAGGGAAGCCCAAGAATATTGAAGTGGGTAGCCTATGCCTTCTCCAGGGGATCTTCCTCACCTAGGAATTGAACCGGGGTCTCCTGCATTGCAGGTGGATTCTTTACCAACTGAGCTACAGTTATGTGAGAGGCAGCTCATCGACCCAGGTCTTTTTGTTTCTAGAGATAATTAGAGACAAGCCTCTGTGAGAAATAACTAGACAGTGCCACAGGCTGCCGTCTGCGGGGTCGCACAGAGTTGAACACGACTGAAATGACTTAGCAGCAAGGTGATATGATCCTCTCTAATGCCTTGATGAACATGGCAACAAAATGCACTTGCTATAGATCGGAAGTTGACTACAATAGTCTTGATTGTTCACAGTTTGATGATAACATTATGAGAGGTTTTGTGGATGATTATGGTGGTGTTTTAGTGATTTGAAAACACGGTGTTATTAATGAATGATACCTATTAACCTGAGGAATATTAATTTCAACAGTGGTCTTATGGCTTCTACCTCATCCATATCCAAGGACAAAATGGGTTAGAATTTTATTGCAAAACAAAAGATTTAAAGAAAAAATGGCTGGAACAGTTTGAAATGGCTTTGTGAGTATTTCTACTTTTAAAAGTGCTTTTTTCCTACTGTATAAGTCTCTTATGAACAGTGAGCCACCAATAAATGTACTGTCATGTTTGTAGCGTGTGCACGGAGGTTGTGAGAACATTGAGCGTGAGTGCCATGCCGCGGGGCTGTCAGCTCGATAACTTTGGTCTCGTAGGAGGGAAGTCTTGGTGAATTTCTTCAAAAAAAAGAAAGAGGGAGCTCCAGCCTTCTGTTTGACTTTCTTCTCATGGGTGTATTTTAATTCTTTAGCTTTCAGCAGCTTCTGAAAATTTTCATTATTCTACTGCTAAACTTTTAATGTAATTACCATGTTCTGTATGTGTTTTTAAGTAGAAATACCCCCAGATACACACACACACACACACACACACACACACACACATTCATACATGCAAAAATCTCATTTTAAACAGATTAGTTTGTTCCTCCTGTTTGTTTCTAACTCATTTCTTTTTTGAATTCTCGATAAATTGCTTGACATATTCAGTGAATGCTTTCAGGGCCTAATTTCTCTCAGTGCTTTTTCCTTTTATTAAAGGAAGACTCAACAAAGAGGTAGGAAATAAATGAGACCTGTTTCAAAGGGAATGGCATACAGAGATGTAATTATACAAGAATATGTCATTATAGGAGGTTTTATTTTTTTTCATGGATTAAAAGGTGTATAATGAACCTTGTTATGGAAACATATAGGTCACCCTGAAACTGAAACTGGTAGCAGAAGGTGAAATTAAGGAAAAACACTTTTGTGATTTGCTTCATTTGTATTCTAACATAATTTACCTTTTGCAGACAAATTCTATTGGACTTTTTGTTTGCTTTTTCTTTTGCTTTGTTTTTGGAAATGCTTATATTGATATAAAATGGAGATCAGATTAGAATATTTTATTGCAGTTCTTAAGTGAGAAAAATAGAAATTTTCCTTGGATTATTTTCTCTAAAATTCTGAAAGATAAGATTGTGCAGCTAAAGTAATTTTAACCTTATAGGCAATTCTGGGTTCAGCAGTAACTCTTGTCAGGAACTGGCTACATAGTCTTAGCCAATTTATTTAACCTCTCAGGGCCTCAGTTTCCTCCTTGGTAAAATAAGAATAATGATATTTTGAATTCCAGATACTGTGTCAAGCAGTATGGTGGCCAGATAGTACAACAGCGGGATATGGTGTGAATAGCAAGCATTATCTTTTGTTATCACTGTTATTTAATATTGCTTTGTACTTTGGATCCTAGTACCCCTAGGGACTTACAAAATCAGAATACATCTTTCAGTATACTATTATAGTTTTTTAAAATGTATTGTTATTGATTATAGTAATTAAAAGAGCTTAGTATTTGCATGCATCCATAAAATGACTATTGTATATGGACCTCTCTGGTTCAGGGCACAAGTGATGTAGTTGGTGACCTCCGCCCATTCTCTGATGAGCTGTGAGCTACATCATAAACCAAGTGTGCTGTTTCAGAGAGATTTCAAGTGATAGGCAGTATTTGGACTTGAGCAGTTGGGACTTGGGTGACAGGTTTGTGGGGTTGCTGATTATGTGCAAAGGCAGAGTTGACCTTAATGCCCCTTTGCTCTTGTGGGAAGGATGCTATGCTGATATTTTCTTACGGGTTCTGCTTGTTTAATCTTTACATGAGTGAAGGAATTTCTCCAGAGGAGAAAAGTTAAATTTGTTATCCAGAGTTGGCAGGCTCCTTGGACTGTATTGATAGGTGTATCACTTAATATTTTGTTCACTTGCTATAAATCAGACAGCTAAACCTGGATACAAGAGACTCAACAAGACGGATGCTAATCTCTGTTTTTCACAGAAGAGAGTCTGGGGTAGGTAGGCAGGGGTAGGATACTGGCTCTCTGGGTATTGTCAGGAAGCCAGGCTCGGATCTTCCTGCTCTGCCATTCCGTATGGCTTTTGTCCTCAAAGTTAGTGCCTTGTTGTCCAAGAGCTCCAGCTATAAAATCTACATTCTAGGCAGCAAAGGTGATCCTCATTTTCAAGGATTCTGTGAAGAAACACCACAAACTTCTGTTACATAATGCTGACCAGAACTTAGTCATGTGGCCATATGTGACAAGTCTAGAAAATGCAGTCTTCATTCTGGGCAGGTGTATGCTTGGCTATGGATCAAGGTTCTCCTATTATTAAAGTAAGGAGAAGTGGGTACTTGTAGGCAACTCTCAGTCCCTGCCTTAAAGCTGTATACATGCAGGAAGAGTATGTTGCTGCTGCTAAGTCGCTTCAGTCGTGTCCGACTGTGCGACCCCACAGACGGCAGCCCACCAGGCTCCCCCGTCCCTGGGATTCTCCAGGCAAGAGTGCTGGAGTGGGTTGCCGTTTCCTTCTCCATCACATGAAAGTGAAAAGGAAAAGTGAAGTCGCTCAGTTGTGTCCGACTCTTCGCGACCCCATGGACTGCAGCCTACCAGGCTCCTCCGTCCTTGGGATTTTCCAGGCAAGAGTGCTGGAGTGGGTTGCTGTTGCCTTCTCTCATGGAGAGGTTTAAATTGTTCTACCACAAGCAAGGTGGCTGCATCACACACAGGGAAGCTGGGTGGAAGTCTTAATTGTGAGCATCATCCAAGCACCTCAGCAATGTAATTAAACATCCATCGTGACTATTTGCATTTCAGAGTATCCCTGGCTGCCCATGCAGATGATATCTTTTCTTGAGAATTGCTGAAAGTTGAGGGCTTCCTTAAGCAGAGATTATGTCGCATATGGCATGTGAATTAAAATTAAGCAAAATAAAATTAGGTTTTTATTTGAACATCAGAATGTTCCATTATTTATTTCCTCCATTCTCTTTTGAAGCTTGTTATGCAGGAAAGCCCTGCTCCCAGCTTTGTAAGACAGGTCTTGCTTGTCTTGTGCTCAGAAACGTAGAATAATCTAGGTAAGTCTGGGCTTAACATTTTGCTGTGTCTCCAATTTTTCTATTTTACCCATTATCTAAAGTTCTAGTACTCTTATTCTGTAAGCCATGAGGAATAAAAGAAAACTAAGAAGTCCTTCAGCCTTCCTGATAATACATGATAAACAGCAAGCCTTGTATCTTAACGCAGATCATTTCTTCAAGTATCTTTGGCATTAACAGGGGTCTTGTAAGTCCCCCTACAGCATTCTGGCATGTTGTTTTAAGGAGCTTGGGGGAGGGAGGCGTTGGTGGAAGGGTTGCAGGAAATCAAAGGAGGTGATATTTTAAGACTGATGAAATGCTTGCCAGTTCTATTTACAGAAGATGGCAGTTCTGCTGTTTATAGGATGATTGGATCATTTTTATTTAAAAAAATTGCAAATCACCTTTAGGAAGTTTAAAATACTGCTCTTAATTTAGAATATTAAAAAGGATCATAGAAAAGCACGAACACCAATAAACAGTAAGTATCTGGTAAATGCAAATCATCTCCCCAGAGCTGACCTAAATCGCAGCATCTGTCTTTCCCTAGCACTCCCCCAGCCCCACTCAGAAGTCATATTTTCTGACCTCCTTTGGCCATAGCCACTTCCAAAATTTAAAATATGCAGTGGACCACAGCAGAACTTGGCAAACCTCCGGAAGAAAGACTTCACAGAGAGAAAAGCAGCAGTGACCCACTTGGATAGGGCAGGAAGAAGGAATTTTTTTTTTCCTGTGAAAAGTGGTAGCAGGACTGATTGCTCTTGAGATTGGTGAAGCAGTCTTTGAGTCAAATAATGTTCGAAAGCTATAGTTCTTGGGCTCCCACTCTAAAAAATACATTCAGATCTTTAAAAGGTTGATTGATACACAGTATTTATTCTTATTTCCAAAAGGGCTTTCTGTCACTCTCTTGCACAATTCCACTTAGTTATGTGTGCAGTAGGATGGTAAATGTATTTATTAACTTAAGCTCATTTTCCTAATGTTGGTAAGTGCAGATGTGAACACTGTTCATAGGCATGTTAAAAATATTGTTAGAAAGCTGGACTTGCTTGGTGATGCACTGGTAAAGAATCCACCTGCCAATATGGAGGACACTGACTCGATCCCTGGTCTGGGAAGATCCCACATGCCGTGGGGCCACCAAGCCCGTGCACCGCAACTACTGAGCCCAGGGCTCTAGAGGCTGTGGTCCGCAACAGAAGCCCCTGCGGTGAAAAGCCTCCTGCGTACTGCAACTAGAGATAGACCGCGCACAGCGGCGAAGACCCAGCACAGCCACAAATAAGTAAATAGATAAATAAAAGTTGTTAGGAAGCTCTGGACATGCTTTCCCCAAATCCCTTAAATCAAATGTTTTTAATGTTTTCTCCTGTTAGATTTACATTAATAAACCCTGTCATACTCATTTTGTAGCTCAGGAAACGAGCCATCGCTGGAGTATTTCAGCACATTTGTACAAGTTCAATGCTATATCATTTACAATAGGGTTCAGGATCTTAGTTCACAGCATTTTCTTTATCCAGGAAGTGCTAAAATAAGCACCCGGACTCAAATCCTGTTATCTAAAACTGGAGCTAGGTTTCTTTCTTTTTTTCTTTTTTTTTTTTTCCACTGTGACTAGGAATCAGAGGATCAGATGGTGGCCTTACACGTTCCAGAAATAAGTCCAAGTTGGGTAAAATATGAAATAAAAGAATTCAATAATAGAATAAAGAGACTTTTAAAAGGAAGAGTTAGAGAAAGAAAAAGAATGAGGGAAAATGCATTGCATATGGTAGCAAGTGGTAGATTCTGAACCAGCCTCTGTAGTATTTAATTGAAGGGAACTGAAAGGTCCTTTTGCCTGCAATTTCTTCTGACTGACTTGACCCAATTTTTGAAATTCTAGCAATTTATGTTTACTCCCTTGAATAAGGCAAGCCCCCTGCAAGATGCATATGTCATGATCACCATACTACCTAAGAGTTCTTCATTGTGTGCCATATGCCAGGCACAGTGCCACACGGCTCGTCTAAGGAAAAATAGCATAGGACCAGGAATGTGGAGCCCACGGTATATATCTGTTAAATGCTAAGATTCATGGGAGTGAGGAGAAATGAAGGAAGAGGACGTATGGAGATTCCGGAGCTGGGGAGGGGCTCTGGGATCAGGCTTCATTGTCATTTGTGGGGGACAGCCCCCAGGTTTCATTTCCTGGGATGAACCCCTGAAAGGGAGTGTTCTCCTGTGTGGGGTGGGAGCGGGGGTGGAACTCCAGCCACGAAACCCCACCAGTCGAGTTTAATCTGAGCCTCAGTGTGTCCTTCCAATTTATTCCCCATTTTCTTCCAGAAGGAATTTGAGGTCACTCACCATAAAAAGCACACATGCCACAGAATTAAAAGAAAAGTTTAAATAATTAGAGGTCACACAGAACAGTGTTTCAAAGCATTTTCCTCAAATCCTGGCTCCACTAAACAAGAATATTTTCTTGAAATCCACCTTTTGGAATTTGACTATGAAAGCAATGCATATGTTTTTCACATTTTAAGTAGAAAATTATATTTTATCCCATGTAATTTGTTTTAATCTAAAAGTATTGCTCAGATATTCTGAATACCAGAGGGGTAATTATCAAAGGAAATTGCATTTATTCTCCAAATATTTATTGAGCACTTTGCCTTGTTGCCAGACACCATTGGAAGCCCTGGACATACAGCACTGAGAGAGCTATTGCAGTTGAATTTAATTACTGTAGCTTCTAAATGTAATAATGTTCAGTTAATATATAATGGATTGAATTTCAAGACCACACTCTTGATATTTCTATCCAAATAGTCTCTTCTTCCCAATCCTGTCTGTTCATGTATAATTAGATGGAAGGTCAAGATTTGCCTTCCCCCTCCACATGTAGTCAATTTCTTACTGATCTCTGCAGATGAAAGTTGACCTCTTGCTTGTAATCTTCGCCCTCACCTCCCTGATTTAAGCCTTCCATGTCTCTGATTAGCTTCTGCACTGACAGCTCCTTATCAGTCCATTTTTCAAGAAGCTTCCAGGGTAATCTGCTGTGTCCTGCCCTACGTAAGACCCGTTGTTAGCTGTTTATGGCATTTCGTATAGTATCAAAATTTTTACCAGGACTTCAGAAGGCCCTGCATGGTGTTTTATACCGCCTATCTCTTCAGCCACATCTCACACCTGTTTCCTGTAGCCAGATTGAGTGTATTTCAGTTTTTGAAGAATATGCACAGACCTCAGACATTCAACCGTGAGGTTTCCTTACCAGGAAAGTCTTTCCTCTAGCTCCTTGAGTAGCTGCTTCATTATCCTACCGATCTTGGCTCGAACTATCACTTTGTGAGAGAGAGCTCTTCTGACCACTAAGCTAAATGAGTAACCTTACCCCCATTAGTCCTCTCTCACGATCATAATTATATGGCCAGACAAAAACTATCCAAGGGTAGCATATGTAGATCCGAAATCTCTTCCTCGTTAAAGATGTCTATTACCTCTCTGCCCTATTTTGCCTGTATTTTCTCCTCCTAAAGAGTAAGGATTTTTTTATTGCTTATTAAAGAGAAGCTAAATTGAATGGCAATGGATAATGCTGGGAGAAGGGGAAAAGAAAGCTTCATGGGTCTGGGAATGGAAAGTTTTAGGTTTTTGGGTGACTGAGGCTCTGGAATAGCTATGGGGTCTGCGGGTTTCGGGAAAAGGGACTTTTGAAATGTGTTTCTGTAGACTGTGAATCAACACCTTTTGGTGTTCTTTGAAATGTTAAGAAAAGAATGAAATTGCCATTGGTCTATTTTGGTTGCCCTGTGTTTATAGTTAATGTCTCAAGGCTGAATTGCCTGCGGCCTTGGATTCACGGCATTAGTGTTAAATCTGTGTATTTCATGGCCTTTCATGGACTAAAAACACCAAGAGGGCAGGGATCCTGTTGTTGTTATTCTCACCCATGATCGTGCCTGGCACATGGTGGATAATCATAGTTCTTATTGTAAATCTGAAATTTTGCTAAGTTTCCTGAGAACAGAGGCAATTAGAAAAAAAAAAAACACAAAGATGCGATGAATTAGGAAATTCTTACTGTCCAACAAAATATCACAACAGTCCTCAAGGGAAAGAAACTTTTACTAATATGATAAAGACTTTAATAGTCTTCACTAGTAGGACTGACTAGTAAAATTATCATCCAAGTAAAGGTAAAGCTTTTCTAGGATGATAATTCTAATGTTACTAGTATAATTCCAGTGTGGATTCTTAGGTAAGAGACACTGAAAAACATGTTTTCTGCCAGCAGCATTAGAGTTTTTGAAGTTCTAGAAGTTGATGTCATATATCATTTTTTTCTTAAATAAATTTTCAAAAATGAGGTTACTGTTTTTTGAAGGCATTTGTGTAGACACCTAACCTGATGCTTCCAGGCTGTTTCTTTTTGTCCTTCTGTATATGTGTCTTTTTGGTAGTCTGACTCAATGCTTGAATGGAACTTAGAGAACCAAGCGGAATGGCTGATTTTTACATCACCTAACCTCTTTCAAGTAATATTGATCTGATCTATACTTCTGCTAAAAACCACAGAACAATATGCAAGTCATATGCTATTGGAGGCCTCCTTGACTCTAGGAGACACAGAGGGTATAGAATTTGAACCAGTTCTAAGATCTGAGGTGCCCAAAGCCTGCCACTTCCTTGTATTTCTCTCTGTCCCCACTCCTGATTCCTTGTGACCTTCACAATTTTTTTCCACCTGTCAGACTCAGAAGAGAGGCTTCACCCCTTTTCCGTCTTGCACCTGAAGTCCAATCGCCATCTACATTTCATGATCCTGATGGGTATCACAGGGAGACTCTTTACATGCGCCTGTTCCTTCCGCCATTTCCCTGGTCTCCTTAACCTCCTCAAGTGGCACCTGGAGTGTGACCCTCCCCACCGTATGCTGCTCCCCACAACGGACCATGATGCCTGACCTCACTGCTTCTCCTGTGAGGAGTGGCTACAGGTCAGAGAGAGAGCCCTCCCCTAACCGTTGTGGGATTTAGAGGGATAAATCTGTGTTACTTTGCATATCAGTTCAGGATTAAGAGATCTGGTGAGTGTCCCAAGAGAAGTGGCCTTTGTTGATTGATGAGAGGCCCAAGTTTAGGATATCTAAGATTTGGCAGCAGATTTGACATTCTATTGTGCAAATACAAAAGACTGACTTTGTTTATATTTTTGTCCAGTGAAGATTCCTCCAATATCTACACGAAGCTAAAGAGGAGAATTCTATAGCAAGTCCAAACTGCTGCTCCTATGGCTACTGCTACTACTACATCATTGCTACATTCCTAGGATGATAATAATACTGATTCTCCCTCTCCTTCCTTTCCTCTCCCTCCTCTTGTTTGTTCTCTTCATTAAGAGGTCTGTTGCATCTTTCTTAAATATATAAATAAGTGTCTGTTGAGACTGTGAATTTCATCTCTTGGAACAGGGGCCAGAAAGTAAATATTTTCAGCTTTGTGGACCATGTAGTATCTGTCACGACTCCTCAGTTCTGTCACTGTAGTAATAACACAGCCATAGGTAATACATAAAGGAATGAGTGTGGTATATTCCAGTAAGAGTGATTATGGGCTGTAGTTAGCGACCCTTGTCTTACAACACAGAGGTGATGATATTTAGGCCTAGGGAATGTGGTGAGTATGTGTTATCACAAAAAGATCTCGGTTGTCTTGGTGCCACACCGTGGCTTTTTGTAGAAGTATGATTTTCTCAGTAGAACTAATTCTTGTTTAGGTCATCATGGTGATTTAGCTACAAAATGTTCTCTATGCCATCAAAACCAGAACATACACACCTGGATGAACTCTATTAATACACATTTGGCATTATTTTGTACTGTTTAATTGAATATAAAAATTGCTACTTGGGTATCTGGTTTCATTAAGCTGTATTATGTGGCTTATCGGAAAGGACTGTGAGGTCCCAAGAATTCAGGCCAGTAGCAGCAACAAGGTGAGCTGGTCTTTACTCAATAGTCGACCCCATCAGCAAGGATAGTTTTTTAGTCAATGATGGTTCTTTGTGCTCCTGGAGCATTTTCTTCTTACTAGGAGTGCCACTTGTGCCTGTTATTTATTCCAAAATTCCCTCTTTGGAGAGCTCACTGAGAAAGATGAGAAGATGGGAAGGAAAGCTGTGGTCGTGTCAAGAGTTGACCCAAGGTGAGCCCTCTGGTTGAGCTGTGTATAGTGGTGACATTTGACTATGATAACACCTGCTTTGGTATTCTCTTGGTGTTTAAACCCCATCTCTCTCTATATGGAAACTGGTAACCTTATAGGCATGGCACTTCCCAGGTGGCTCAGTGGTAAAGAATCCCCCTGCCAATAGAGGAAACAGGTTTGATCTCTGGGTTGGGAAGATCCCCTGGAGGAGGAAATGGAAACCCACTCAGGCATTCTTGCTGGAAAATTCCATGGGCAGAGGAGCCTGGCTGGCCACAGTCCATGGGGGCCGCAGAGTCGGACATAATTGAGCAACTGAGCACGTACACAACCTTACAAGCACAATTACCAAAGTATCAGCTTATAAAGCATCTCTAAGTTTGTCTGCTCACATGCTTTTATGGTCTCTGGAGAAATTATTCACTCTAAAAACAACCTTTTATTCTTTCTCCTTAAAAGGCTTTTGTTACCAGTTTTTAATATGAAGAATTTGTTTATGAATATGAAATCCACGCTGACATGATCCATCACTCTCAGGCTGTGCTGAGCCTCCTGCTACTGACCTATTCACATTAATCTCCCAAGTTGAAGGCAGCACAGCTCTTGCTGAATCTAATGTATTGTCTATAACCTTTCAAAATTGGCAGTTAAGTCAGTATAGGGAACTAAACCGCAGCTTCCTGACAGCAATAAAAAGGAAGTAGGACATGGGACAGTGCTCAGAAAAATCACAGCTGTCATAAAATGGAGTTTTTCAGTAGCCTGTTGGACCCAGAAACATGCAAAGGCATTTCATGCATGACAAAGCATTAGTAAATATTAAATAGTATTCTTGTTCTGTTATTACCTCATGGAGACCAACCTCTCTCCTTTTTCTCTGCTTATGTTTAATACTTATTTGACATTTTTCTGGCATTCCTGAACATGCTTATAAGGAAGGAGAAGCCATAGGCAGAAGGAAGAATGAAGGATAGATGACAACATTTCCATCAACAGATAAGCATTACTCTGGTTAAAACTAAATGCAAATACAATTAAGCTGAATTAGTGTGTTGGTGTCCCTGAGCTTTTATAACAGAGCCTTTGATCTATTGTGTATGTGTGTGTTTTCTTCTTCGTATATGAGAACAATAGCACTGCAAGCAGGAGAGTTTAACTGGGCACTGGTGGTTACTACTGTCTCCAGATTGTCTGGGTTAAATAGAAATTAACACAAAGAATAGTTTGTTTTGGAACCATTTGTTGTAATGAGTCAGCTTATATATAGCTTCCTCTAAGAAAATGCTGTAATCAGTGAGTTCTGTAACAGTAAGCAAGCTTTAATTTATAAGTCTAAAGCTAATAGTACAGTTAATGTCACATGTGCTACTTTTGAGGGCTTCCTTGGTGGCTCAGACAGTATAGAATCCAGCTGTGAAGCAGGAGACCCAGGTTCAATCCCTGGATCAGGAAGATCCTCTGCTACTTTTAAGGTATTTCTTGATAAGAGATTGTTAGATCATAGGCATTATTACCTGGGACTACATAATACAAAATAAGTTGCCAGTGAAGGCTAGCCATCCTCACAATGAGAGCCATGAGAGAAACTTCAGTTTTCCTCTTCATGGAATAGTAAGCAGTAGCAGTCTAGTTAGAGAGATAGTAATACTTGAAACAATTACTGAATGAGACCGAATACTGTATATCTGTATTCATTCATTTTTTTCATGTATTTATTGAGCATCCCATACATGCCCTAGAAACTATTCTAGGCACCAAGAATATAATGATGAGTAAGACGAACTCTTTTCTCTCATGGAGTTTTTATTCTAGTAAAGTTTTTATTGTCAAGTCAGCATTATAACATCAATGTAAAGCAGTGATAAATTGCAAGGTACATGAAAGAGTTTATACATATTATTTTGATGTGAGAAGAATGAAATTAGACATTTGAACACAGAGAACTCCAGTCCATGTGATGCTCTCAGGCAAATTTTGACAGAGTTATTGGCCCTCTGAGGATGTAAGGAAGGCATTTGCAACTGAAGATTTTCCCTTTTAATTTAGGAGGAGTAAGCTGTTGTAGGTTAAGTATGTGCATTTTTTACTTAAAATAATTAGGAAGAATATAATTTACCACTGATACATAATTTAGAAAAAATAATTTGTTCAGGGTGATTTTTCTCCTATTTATCCTAAATACCAGTTTGTAATAGTCATGATCTTAAAAAAAAATAGCATTTTATGAACTCATAAACACTCTGAAGAGGAGTTTAATGTTCCTTTATTCCTACACCTCAGCCTTTCCTGCAACTTTTCTAATTGCGATGAGGAACTTACTACCTGTAGAAATATTTGCTCTATCTTCATCTAACTTTGACTCTAGAGACTTCTTTTTTATAACGAATTGAAATATGTCTGTTCACCAAGTCCATGTTTTAAATATACTTTCCCTTTGAATGAATGAAAAGAAACTTAATTTGGGGAAGTTATTTCACTAGTTAGTAGAATGCTAATCTGATCAGGTAAAGGTGTAGGTAAATAGAATGTTTGTGTGCATGCTAAGTCACTTCAGTTGTGTCTGGCTCTTTGTGACTCTATGGGCTGTAGCCCACTAGGCTCCTGTGTCCATAGGATTCTCCAGGCAAGAATTCTGGAGCAGGTTGCCATGCCCTCCTCCAGGGGATCTTCCTAACCCAGGGATCAAACCCACATCTCTTATGTCTCTTGCATTGGCAGGCTGGTTTTTACCACTAGCGTTACCTGGGAAACCCTGAATCTAATGTTTAATTTCAATCTAATGTTATGAGCAAGGTATGACATTAGCTGTTAATATGTCCACAAAAAGGTAAATGAGACGGTTTTAATTTTCAAGATGCTTAGAAATCAATTGGGGGACTTCTGATTGAATTATGCTTGACATTTTTTTTTTTTAACTGAGTATTACAAGGAAGATTTCAGGTTTTAATACCTTCATGTTAGACCATTTAGAGTCTGGTAGCACAGAGGGATAATTCTTTACTCTTATATGGTGCTTTATAGTTCCCAAAGTGTTTTGGATAATACCTCATTTGATCCTTAAGGAGTTTTGTAAGATAGCCAGGAAGATATTATCTTTAAAATAGAGACAGAAAATAGAGAAGAGATTAAGTATTTTGTGTGTGGTTTTTCAGTTAGTAAGTGGCAGACACTGGTCTTGAATCTCAGTCCAGAGCTTTCCCCCTGCACCATGCCGTCTCTTTGATAGCAAGAATACCTACTGGTATTCTTCAAAGATGAAAGTTTCTATCAGTTTGTTTTATAGGCAAGCGGTATCCTTGTGTAGTGTATTCATGCACTCGATGAAAAATATGATTTAGAACTCAATTACTTTCTACTAATGCCATTAGATAAGAACTGGCAGAATCAAATAAAAAACAACATTGAATATTATTAGCAGTTAGTAAGGATGATTTGGGCTTCAAAGAATTTCCTTAGAATAAAATAAATTGTTTTGATTTACAGGTTAATTAATAGCAAGATTTTTGGTTTTGTATTATAGGATTGAGCCTAGTAAATTTAGACAGAGTCTTTATTCAATTTGATGGTGTTTAAAAATAATATAAATGATGTGATTGTAGTCTCAAAGTTTAAATCCCCTTTTTAGAGGTAAAGGAATTGGGAAGGAGAAGGCTCATGGTCTGAGAATAAACTCTGGCCAGTTACCAGGGCGGATTAAGTTGAGTTCTAAATCAATATATGTGTGTGTGTGTTTGTCTGGTACTTAGGTAACACTGGCTATGAATTGCATAAGTCACTGGAGGTGTGAACGCAGTGTGAAAACACTGTCATTTTTCTCCTTCAGGATAAACTTAGGACTAACTTTGAATTGCTTCTTCTTCATGGGGAGAGCCAGATTTGAAGTTATGTGAATCCTGTGTTTGACCTGCCTGTTGCTTATTAGAATAGGGAGCTCAGATTATCTGCCTCAGAAGTGATTAGTGGTCAATGGGTTTAGTTTAATTGTTTAGTCCTATCTGCATTTTTATATTTGCAATATCACTGTCTGTACAAAGCATCCAGCCCTTTGAGAAAAGGAAAATGATTTCAAAAGTCACCAATGCTCTAAAGTAATGAGCCTTATAAATTTTAAAATTCATAAAAATAATATGGTATTATTTAATAAAGTTTTGTTATAGTAATCAAACAAAAAAGTTCTGTACTTATTTATTTATTCTTTCAGCCTTTCTTTGCATCATTTCCAGAAGAGACTTAACATTTGCTGACATTAACATTCTATTCCAAGCTCAATACTATGGTTTTGGTATTTGCCTCGTAAATCTTCACAAAACTCAAGAGGGGAGCAGTTATGTCTGTATAAGTAAAGAAACTAAAGAGTAACCTGCCTGAGCCACACAGCTTGTGATGGAGGCCAAGATCCAGCCATACTTGCTTGAGCCCACCAGGGCCATGCCCAAGGACCTGCTTGCTCCCATTCTTTTCTCCAAAGAGTTTCTCACCCAATGGCTAGTTCAGAATAAACCTGATGTTTTATTAAACCCAGTTTTTCTGTCTCTCAACCTTCAATTGCAGAATTCCTATATCTTTCCTTGTTTCTTTTCTCCTTGAATAGTAAGAGCAACAAGAAATAAAATTCTCTCATCCACCATCATACACCAGATTTGCTTTATGTAGTCTTTGACTAATGACTCATTGGTCAGAATCAACTCAGGGATCTGTTCTCTGATAGTGCATTAATAATATATGTGCATTAAAGCTCCTTCTCAGAGAATATTTGAGTTTTGACATATTGAACACTGGCATTTTAAATTAAAGCTGTTTCTGTCAGTGCATTTTAAAAACTAGATAGCTTGAAAATACTGTTTCATACTTAACAAAATAGACCTGAGGTCATATGTAGTTTACTAAGGCAAAAATATTCCTGGGCTGTTTAATTGTGATAGTGGTTTGAATTGCATTTTCCAATTATCATGACCTAAACATCTTTCAGATTGAGGAAAAACTTCACTGTTTTGCAGGGCTTAGATTTATTAGAAGAAACACTATAGAGCAACCTAATAGATTTCCCACTTACCATGGAAACTAGAAATGATGAATTAGAAACTATTCTAGCCCCTTCAAGATACGAAGTATCAAGATTAAAATGATGCCTGATGACAGTGATGATTCTGTATGTGACCCTAGGCAACATATATAGCTAAGCCTTCCTTTTGCTTGTGGCATTAGACTTGTACAAATTGATAAGTTGTTCTGTGCTAAGCCTTTCCCTCAGTGCAGCTGACTTGGGGATGTTCTGTGCCTTCCTCCTATGCACATTTCTCCACATACATATTTATGTACAACATGTAATACACATATATGAGACTCTCTTTGCAAAACTTTTTCTTTAGGGCAGTGTAATAAAGAGCACTATGTTTGGTGGCGCAAGGTCAGGAACAATACCCATCCCCAGCTAACCTCAGCCATTTTACAGAGAGCAGTTAACAGCTTTTTCCCCCGTTAGTATCCAGGTACTGGGTGGCTTTAGACTTTGTATCCATTTAGACCCAGAGGAATTTTGCCTGTAGAGGAACTTGCCCCAAACCTCTAATAGCAAATAGAGGAACTAGATTAGACCACAGGTCCTTTAATTCCTGGTGATTTTTCTTCCAAGGTAAGCCTTTCATCTATAGGTTCCTTTTTCATAAAATGGGTGAGTCTGCCTCTTTCTCCAATATCTGTGTCATGGAAAGCTGCCAGTTCCCTGTGTAGGGACCTGTGGACCTACGGTAGAAGAGAAAACTCAACCAGCCTCCAGGGGTATCAGCACGCGGACTCAGCATCCTGCTATTTGGCATTAAAACACTGCTCACCACTGACACTGCAGGTTTACTTTGAGCAGGGCTCCTGACTCCTGAACACTTGATACCAGTATGAAACCTTATAATTGCAGGATCGAGCAAAACCCAAAGTGAATTGGAAATTTAATTAAATTTCTTGCTTGTTTGTTTAATGTGTTGCACAGTCCAACTTGCAAGTCCATATTCAATTATAATGAAACTCCCCTTAGATGAAGTTTATTTGGGGTTTAAAAAATGATTCTAAAAGGGTATTGCTGCTTTAAGAGAATCTTTGGTTTTGTAAAATTTCAACAAAAGAGATTGAGTGTTTTAGTATTAGGTTTGTATTGACTCTTGATATTGACATAAATCTAAACGTGCAAAGCCCACAAAGGCTAAATCCTGTGGGCTTATGTTTAATTTAAAATATGGCTAGCTGGCCATTTTGAATATGCTAGATAGGTTGACAATCTGAATATCTGACTCGTTGGGGAAATAGTCAAATATTAATTTTAATTGTTTGTTAGTAGACTGTTTGCCATTGGTTTTAAAATTCATTTGGAAAGTGAGAATTCACATTTATGTAAAAAAATTGCCAATAAACCAGATTTCATAAAGGTGTTTAGAGGTTAAATGCCAAATGATTAATTTATGCTTTAGTAATATTTTTTTAATAATTTGGAGGAAAGAGAAGGCATCTGAGGAAAATGTTGATGATGAATAGTAAAGAAGGCTTAAAGATTCTGAGAATTAAGTTGGAGACCATATTAATCATTCTAGAAACAGAATAGGAAAGCAAATGGAGAAGACATTTAAGTGGAATTCAGAGAGTGCTGGACAAAGATAAAATAGATAAGGCAGGGCCATCTGTCCTACCACTGACTTTGTCAAGGCACCCAGGCAGGACTCTTTCCTTCTCTGGGACATAATTTATTCACTAGTTAAAGGGGAGATAGGAACATTTGTGATCTATTTTTTTCCTGCATCATTAGAAAATTTCCTCTATGTGTGACTCTGTGCAGCTTCTTTGTTGAATATGTTGAAGGCTTGTGAAAGGCAAAAGAAGGTGGAAAGCTTAAAGGCTAATTGTGATACAGAAATAATAGTGGAATCTCATATTCTTTTATTTCCATATAACTACACAACAATTATGATGTTTTTCTCTTGTACTTGTTCTCTTTTGCTTCTTCAAACTGCATCAGACAGTTATTACTCTGTGAGTGTCTGGGTATTTACAAGAATGTGTGTGGCGGTACATACTGGACAGTGATAATGTGGTTGCTCTGGGAAGATTGGTGCTTTCATGCCCTAATAGTGATGATATGCTTTAAATTCTGTGTGCTTATCATGTGAACAGTCAGAAAAATTCGCTAAGCAGGCTTTATTCCATCTATGGAACTATAATGATGATCAAGTAATACTCAAAAGTATTGTAATTAGTTTAATTATAAGTGAATGCATTGCTTACATTCAAAATCTCAATAAAGAAATGAAGTTGATAGTCTGTGCTGATTCAGAAGAAAATAACATCTTGCAAAGTCAAAGAAATTAACTGTGAAGCCTTGATCAAAAAGCACAGATAGTGTGTGATCAGGAATCTTGATGACTCCTCATTTTTAGTGAGGAAGGCTTTTTGATATTAAAAGCACAAGAAGCCAGAGCATTATTACGTGATTGATTACTTTAAGCAATGACTTCTTCAAAGGCAATTCTGAGATATGACTGGGGAAACCGAAGGGGACCGACTGGCCGTTAGTGGTCAGCACCGCTCCGTGGGAAGGACGTGTGTGCATCTTTACAATCAGACCTCAGAGAGACTTTCTGGGAGAATTGTGGCTCGTGTGAGGATCGGATCTGAGTAGAGTTTAATAAAATTCTGCTTTGGAGTGATTTGTTTATCTTCTGTGAGCAATTTTTTTTAATAGATTGATTTATATATCTGTTGGTGTATTCCTCTACTGCTTTTTCTCATCTGAACCAAAAGCACTTTGCAAATATCAGAGCTCAGATTTTAAAAAGATCATTGATTGTTTTTCAACTGCCCTGAAGGTAGTCTGTCACACATCATCATTTATTTCTGAGAGAGGGATATTGATAGCATAATATTAAAATCTTTCATTAGAGATTTTGTTTTGTTTTGTTTTTGTCCAGGAATAACCTAAATTCACAGGAGTTTTGTGTTTGCCTTCATCTATCAGAACTGCTCTTTAAAAGTACATACTTCCCAGGATAATGTAGTTATCTTGTTGCTTGATATAAGGGAAAGGAATAGTGTGTCAATAAAAACTGTCAATGACTGAATACATTCCTGTATGATAACCAGATAGTTGAAGGAGGCTCTGATGAGCTGTTGAAATCTGCTCAGCATGACCAGCGTTCTTAAAGTTTGGTCTGGTCAGTCAACACTGAGGATCTTGTCAACCTCTTCCAGACTTCCTCCCCTGCTTTTCTTCACTTGATGTTGTTTACTTAGTTTACTTTTCACCAGCTGAGCTTAAGAAAAGCTCAGTTTAGGTATCAGCAATCTTTGACTGAGAAAACCATTTGTGCGTTTAAGATCCTGCCCAGTGATGACACCAGTAACGTGGAAGCAAGAGGAGAGAAAATATGGCAAAGTCTTGATCACATCTCTTAAGCTGCTGTTAGCCTCGTAACTGGTCTCCCAGTTTCTAGCACAGCCTCTAAAGTGCCCAGTGGACTTTGTAAGGGTAACCTTTCTAACTCACCCATTTCCAATGTAGCATGCTTCTCTGCTGTTGGCATTATCTTTCATTTGATTCCTGTTTTCACTCCAATGTCATTGTCTTAGCTTAGGTCTTCAGATTTTTCTACCGAAGGTGTCTCTCTGCCTCTGGTCTTACCCTCTCCACCACTTGGATGCTGTTTTTTTTTCCTAATGTGCAGATAACATAATCCGGTTGTCTGTGTACAGTCCTTAGTGGTCTCTCAGTACTCACAAAATAAGATCAGATTCCTGGAGAAGGCAAATGGCATCTGCAGTCTGGCTCATGCCCAGGTTCAGCCTCATTTTTGACCATATCCAGTGCTGCAACCAGGCTGACTTCCTGGGAGCTGCCAGAACATGCTAGGCTCTTTTGTTCCTCTGGGCCTTTGATCACAGTGTTCTTTACTGGCCTGGGACCTATTTTCTCCTGAGCTCTGCCAGGGGGAACCCCTTTTCATCTTTCAAGACTCAGATCTAAGGCAGTTGCTCTCTTTAAATGCCCTCATGCCCTCTCTCATCCCAACCTGTACTAGGATTAACCAATCTCTTCTTTATTCTCCACCATATCTTGCACCTTTGGGGAATGCTTTATTAGATCTGCTTCTTTTAATGCCTTTATCTTCATCCTAGTTTGAAAGGACCTTAGACCAGGGGCCATGCACTTTTTTCTTTTTTTTACCTTACATAGTTCTTTGAATACATTAGGCATTTAATAAATAGTTGTTGAATAAAAGAATGACTGGATCATCAGCATAAAAATAAAAGAGTAAGTTCCACATGATTTTAGATAAAGGACAGATCATGTAAGGCTTCTGTGATATGGGAAAGTCTTAAAAGGTGAGGACCAAGTTACAGCAGTAGACAATATTTGGAGTGGAGGGAAGAAACAAGGATATTCATGACCAGGAAGGATGATTTAGAGCTGAGACTGATATGAGATAGCTTCCTTTGAGCTTATGGTTGGAAGTGTTATTTTCTGATTTAAGATATTTCAGTTGACCTACGTAGTGATTTTTAAATCCCTTAGTGTTGGGTGACTTTCACTTTCACTTTTCACTTTCATACATTGGAGAAGGAAATGGCAACCCACTCCAGTATTCTTGCCTGGAGAATCCCAGGGATGGCGGAGCCTGGTGGGCTGCCGTCTATGGGGTCGCACAGAGTCGGACACGACTGCAGCGACTTAGCAGCAGCAGCAGCAGTGTTGGGTAATTTTTATAAGTCAAATCAGAACTCAGCCCATTAGTAGCTTCATGACTTTGGCCAAGTTCTTTAACTTTTGTGTCTCATTAGGAAATCATAAAATGGTAAATACTGTTATTTTATTTAACTGTTAAAATAAACACTACACAATGTTGGGAATATAGTTGGTTTACACTGTTGTGTTAATGTCTGTTGTATAGCAGAGTGATTCAGTTATATATATGTGTGTGGATAATTTAAGAACTAAAGAAGAGATATATATACATATATTTATCTTCTTTTTTAATATATTCCTTTCCACTATGGTTTATCCATAAACATGATGATGCCACAAACAGAAAGATGGAAAAATGGGACACATGATCCCAGATTCTTTTGGGGATGGGAAAAGAATAAGCCCCTCTCTGTAAAGAGTCTGCCTGCAGTACAGGAGACCTGGTTTTGATCCCTGGATTGGGAAGATCCCCTGGAGAAGGAAATGGCAAAGCACTCCAGTATCCTTGACTAGAAAATCCCATGGACAGAGGAGCCTTGTGGGCTGCAGTCCATGGGTTGCAAAGAGTCAGATATGACTGAGCAACTTCACTGTATAGCGTGACTAACAACGGTTTAATTGTACCAGTGTACCCTCATGTTCAAGGGAGAGTTAGGTCTACTAAATTGTAGGCTGGCCTGCCAAGCTGCTTGGTGCCGTATGTGGTCTAACAAAGCTTTGGCTTGCAAACTGGAAACCTTACCCTGAAACCACTTGCGATACTGAATGCCTCCTGGGAACTGACATGGGATATGGGATAGGGTGGTAAAAATGCAAACATTCCATGGTTGGAGCTCTGAGCTAAGGGGATTTGGTGTGACTACAAACCTAAGCTGAGGGCTGTGCCCTGCTTAGGCACAGCCTAATAGACTGGTGCTTCCTTTCTGATTGTGATCCCAGGGATGGGCCACATGCAAGTTCCCCAGAGACCAAGACTCCAAAAATCTCTCTCTCATGTTGAACTGAAACTCATACAAAATAGAAGTTGGAAGCGTTAATTTTGGAAATCACTGGACAACATTTAAATCATGACACTTGTCTAGTTAGGTGACCCTCAAAAAGTTATTTAAGCTCTTTGAACCTGTTTCATAATCTACGAATGGAGTTAATAGTGCTTATTTCATAGAGTTGTTGTGACTTTAAATGAGAAAATATATTGAAAGCAGCTTTCATGATGCTCCAGATCCCAAGAGGTTGCTGATGCCGATAGTTATGGTTTTTTCTCCCAGATGAACGAAGGCCAGGGTTCTGGCTCAAGGTGGCATACAGTGGCTGAGAGCCTGATTGGTTATTTCCCACAGGCTTTCATGTGTGAGGCTAAAAGGCAATCTCTGGGAGTATAAAGAAACCAAAACCAAGTTAACTCTCTCACTGGGCTGGCAGTCTTTGGAGGGATCAAGCCTAAAGGGAGAATCTAGGTGTAAACCAACATAAGCAGGAGGGTCCAAGTGGAGGATGGTGGCACACAGTGGAGAACTGACTTAAAGGCTGAGCTGAGGGCTGCAGCATTTTTATAGGGTGCTCACCTCTGCCAGGCTGTGTAGGGAGAGAACCCTGAAGGGCATAGACACAAATCTGGGGCTGAGTTGGAGGGGATGGCAGTAATTTGGGCCCATGATGCTTGTGGCTGGGAGCTGAGGCAAGGCCTATTGGGGGAAGTCTTGTGGGAAGAAATTGTGTACTGATGCTTCTGTGAACCTTGGATCTTCACCCAGTGTTGGGGCTTAGAGGGCTCTATTGGCTCAGGAAGGTCCTCTTTTATCCTCAAAGCAACCCTAAGTTCAAGGGTTTAACTGTATTTTTATAACACATTGTCCAGAGCATAGTATCCCCCAAATATTTGTTTGTTTGTTTGTTTGACATTGAATCCATTTGATAGAGTGTCTTGATATTTTTTGGAGGGTGGTTATGTTTTTCTTTTTTTCAACTAGACTGGCACATTCATTTATTTCCAGCCAGTGAGACTGTTCCAATTTTTGTTTGGGAAGTAGCCATTTGAGTTTTACAGTTCTGTGTGCTTTGGGCCTCATTTGGGAATTTAAATTATTTTACAATGGGTAGGGACTGTAGGACTGAGAATCCCAAATCACAGGACAATTTGAGATCCATTGACAAGAATAGTCAGAAAGGCGTGCTTTGCAGAATACTTTATTCTAGTTTCTCTAATGTAATTAGTTTTGAAGGAAAAAAAACCCAACATTCAACAGAAATTCAGGAATAGAGGATCAGTCTAATACTTCACAGTGGAGAGGATGAGGCTTGGTACAGGCTACACTGCATATTCTAAGCACACTGAAAACAGCAACAGGCTATCTCACAACCCTCTTTCCCTGTCATTTCTTTTAGACACCCAGATAGTAATCTCAGGATAGGATTTGTTTTTTTTTTCAGAAACATTTGGGAAACAGCACCACCAAACTGAGATTTCCCAGGTGGTGCCTAGTGATAAAGAACCCATCTGCCAGTGCAGGAGACACAAGAAACGCAGGTTCAATCCCTAGGTCGGGAAGATCCCTTGGAGGACATCATGGCAAACCCCTCCAGTATTCTTGCCTGGAGAATCCCATAGACAGAGGGGCCTGGTGGGCTTTGATTGATGGGGTTGCAAAGAGTCAGACACGATTGAAGTGACTTAGCACACATATACACCCCACCAAGCTACTTAGAGACATAGAACAGGTTGCCTTAGCAGTAGCCCTCAGCTGCCCTGTGGCTGGTGAAGCTGAGAATTAGCTTGAGGTTCCTGCTTCATTTCTGTAGTCGGATGTCAGGCTCAGACTCCAGTAGTTGCTGCATGAGGGCTCAGTAGCTGTGGCTCCTGGGCTCTAGAGCACAGCCTCAGTATTTGTGGTGCACCAGCTTAGTTGCTTTGTGGGATGTGGGATCTGCTCAGATCGGGGATCAAACTCATGCCTCCTGCACGAACAGTCAGATTCTTTACCAATGAGCCACCAGGGAAACCCCCCTATCAAGTTCTTACCTGCTTCACAAGTCAGCGTGTATGAGTCTTTTTCTACAACTTTATGGCAAGCTTGGAGAGAATGTGTATCTCCATAACCTGTGTGTCCCACAGGCCTAGAATATTACCAACCACTTAAAAAAAATCTCTCTTTAGTTGTCTGTTATGTCACAGTAATGTTAATAATCTTTTTCTTTAATAGGTGTATTTAACATTTTAGAGTCCTTTTGTTGAATAATGATTTTGGTTTTGATAAAGATAGTAGCCTCAATCCATGCCAAATTTATGCTGAAATCCTGCCCAATTTATGCTGAACTTCTACACATGGAGTTTATTGTAAAACAGAAACTTTGTATGCATAGGATGGAGTGTTGATTAAAAAGTTTTTTTTTATATACAATCATCATAGAATTTGTAGGGCAAGTTCTTGTGATGCCTTTTCAATTTCCTTCTATTGTTTTAGAATACTACTTCATAGCGGGATCAGCTCCATCACCATATGCTTCTAAAACGTGTTAGTTCAGCAACAGACTTGTATTATCAGACTTAATATAAAATGTGCTACAAGAACTTAAATTCACTGTGCCCACTCAGCATTCCTAATGGATGTTATCTTGAATCTTTGTATTATGTTTAGACCCACAGGACCAGAGAATGAGAAAACCCCAGTTCTCTGGGGCCTATCCCTTGCATGGAACAGCTAACAGTGGGAGATGCCTGGCTGATCTCCTTTCTCTCTCTCTCTCCCCCTCTCCTTGTCCCCCTCACCCAAAAGTATAATCTATTTTATGGAAAAATTGAAGTAAGGCAAGCCAATCCAAATTAACTGCAGGTCCATGATTGTAAGTGAAGTGAAGTCACTCAGTCATGTCCGACTCTTTACCACCCCATGGACTGTAGCCTGCCAGGCTCCTCCATCCATGGGATTTTCCAGGCAAGAGTACTCGAGTGGGTTGCCATTTCCATGATTGTAGTGGTCAGATAAATTTACCATTGTGTGCCCAGTGTTAAAAAGTGCCTGTTATGTCATAGGTATTCAGTTAATTTGTTGAATATATGAACACATTTAAGTTTTAATGTGCTTATTAACTGTCTATAACAAGAAGAGCTTTATTCCCTTTGTTTCAGGATATGGTGATGGGTAGGGTCATCATTTTTTTGTTCTATCTTTATGAGACCTCAGGGTTTTCTGCTGTATCTTTGTTACTTATGACAATACTAACACTAATAGTAGATGTAGCCTCTAGCATTTAAATAATGCTTTTCACTATTTAATAAGTAAAATTTAGTAAGATGTACAGATATGCGCTTTCACTTTATTTTCAGAACAAAGCTGAGTGATCAATGAAACAAGGTCCAACAAACGGTGACCCTCTTCCTTCCCCTACTCTTGCACCACGGCCTTGCTTGCATAGCAGGGAGGACAGAGTTCTTTGATTGGTGAGGAGACTAAAAATAGAAAGATGTGTTATGTGCCATAAGCCACACATCAAGTTTATAACATAGACAAAACTGTATGTAGTCTGACATTTTTCCCAGTTTAAATTTATTGTGGATTTAACTGACTTTATATTTCATTCAATAGCTTCTTTGAGATGTCACAGAAATTCAGTGATGGATGCATATTTAAAATTATTATAAAATCAACATTGAATGAAATAAAGAAGTGCTATTTATAATAGATAAGAAAATACTATTTTTCAGAGCCAAGCATTATCTTATTTTTATTGGTATTTTGAAAGTATTTATTCATTTCCTTAGATAAAAGACTGTACATGATTTAGAATACAAAGAATAAGCTTTGGATGTGATTTATAAATCCCTTTTTTTGTTTTTGTTACTTTTTTGAATCCTTAGGAGTAGGTGAAGATGTTCCTTCTGGACTCTGCTTTTTTTACATTGGTTTTTGAAGGATCTGTTTGTCTTTTCTGGTTTTTTTTTTGCCCTTTTCAAATAGCCAGAAGTGTCATTAGCATGGTACCATTGGGGTGAAGACAAATTGTTAAAAAACAGGTAAAGATTTATAATAGTCGCTGAAAGATTGTATGAATAATGTCTTTTGTACTTATCCATTACCTATTTTCCGGACTTAATTTCACATTGTAGACTATTTTAAAAATGAAATTTGGATTTTATTCTGAATTTTTTTCATATTAACAAAACACTGTTTAATGAGATTTTTAAAGTTATATCTTATAGGAAAGCCTAAATTTGTGGTAAGAAAGGATTGATCTTATTTTGGTTTTTGGCTAAGACTTTACTTGGTTGAAGTATGCTTATTCAAAACTGGAGACCTCAGAAAGTGCTTGAAACTTGATTTAAAAAAAACAACCACAACCTGGATGTACTACTGGAACATTCTTGAGTGTTTAATGGGTGATTCTAAGGGTGTACGAGATACTTCATCACATGAGATGCTTTGTGCAGGGAGGTGAGGGATCTTTTCTGCTTGTGGGGGATGGTGTTTCTATTTCACACAACTCTAGTCTTTGTTGAACTCTGAGATTTGTGTAGTTTATACCCGACCTGTCTTTATTTCTCACGGAGAATTGATTTATGTAAACAAGTATCAATTAAGATAACAGCCTTTCATCTATTTTAGGCATTTCTTCCATATGATGAGGACTGTTACCCCTCCAGGTCTAGTATTTGAATATTCGGCATAAATGTTTGTTTTATCTACAGATGATTTTTATGTTTGGAGTTATTAACTCAAATTTAAAAGATACTTGGTTAGCCAAAGTTGGTATCTGACTTTAGGAGAGATGATGGCTGTTAAGTGACGATATAAAGATAGGATAGGTCCTGAAAGGCCCCCTGTAAAATTGCTTCTCCTGAGCAGAACTTGTGCATTATGCCCTTGACTCATGTCAGGGAGGGCTAAAAGGAGCAGGTATACAACTGTATTTATAGTGCTGTTATTGAAGGCATTGTCTGTGTATCTCACACAGTGTCCATTTTATAAAAACATATCAGAGAAATTTTTCTTATGCTTTGGTGCCAGAAAAATTTATACAATTATCTTTCAAGAGATTCTGTTTTCCTCTTGGCTTTGGTTGCTAGGAAAAATAGAACTAGACTTGTAACATGTTTAACAATTAATCAATTATATTTTGGGATACATGTGTATGCTAACTCTATTTTACTTTTAACATATTTAATCTCCGTTTGATATTCCACTAAACATTGACACATTTGTTGAAGGCCTGTTTATGGTAGGCACTGCACGTGATGCCAGAGAGACAATGATAAGCACAATCTGACATAGCTCCAGCCCCACGGAGCTTAAATATCTTTGGGAGGGGGCAGAAATAAGCATTAATTGAATAATCATACAAAGAAATGTAGGAAAGGAAACTGTCACAAGGACAATGAAGGAACATTACATGACACTATGAGACTCTTTTGGTTCTAATTCCTCTTTTCCTGTATGTGTCATATCATTTTTTATGGTAACAGATCCATACATACAGATACACACACATATGTACATGCATACTGTTGCTAGAATACATCTGTGCTTATGTTTTCTTGTGAAAATGCTTCTCCAAAATGATTAAATGGCTATTTTTCCGTCATTTGAAAGTATGACAATATATTTACCTAGTACCTTATCATTGGGCACTGTTTGTTATTCACTGTTGTAAAAAATAACATTGCTTTAATTTTCTTTTTTTTTTTTTTTCAACCAAACTTTTCTCGTGGGCTCTGTCTTAGCACAAAAAAAAAAAAAAAAAAAAAATTAGAATCCTTTGTAATTAGTCAAAGATAGAAGATCTTTTGCTGCTGCTGCTTCTAACCTTCTTCTTCTTCTAACGTTCTCTCAGAGGTTAGAGCAGGAAGGAATGTTCCATAGTTCAACTGGCTTTTCCTGTGCCCACAACTGTCACTCACTTCACCCGTGTGGGCAGCATCTTGCCTGTTCCAGGACCTTCAAGTCATGCTGCAGTGTACTAGCCTTCTATACTTGGGGCTACCTTCCGCGTTGAAGCACTAATCACCTGTGTGTTCCCATTCATGGGAGTGTTTAAAAATGATGAGTTCTGTTGGTTCTTAGAGTAAATGCACCATCAGAAAGATCAGATCCCTAAGAGGGGTGAGTAGGGGAGATCAAGGCAATCAGGGTCCAGGAATGATGGTTTCCGAACGTGTCTGCTGTAGCCTTCCCATGTTCTAGAACATCCATCACTCTACATTTACTATTGAGGCTGAACAGTTTATCACAGGCTTGTCACTGAATTGTTTTTCTTTACGAATTCCTTATTCATATCCTTTGTCAAGGTTTTTATGGATCAGTTTATCATTGTATTATCATTGATTTGTAATGGCTTCTTTTGTATCAAAAATATTTTCATATATGCTGAAAGCATTTAATTCAGTTTGTCTTTACTTTTTAATTGCCTTGTGATATTTTTAGCATAGTGATTAAACACACAGGCTTTGAGACAAATCTTAGATTCTGTTCACGGACTTATTGCCTGCATATTTGAGTCAAGTTACTTAACCTGTTTTAAAGCTTGTATGGATTGTTGTGGTTGTACTTGTTCTTTTTGTCTCTGGAAAGAGTTCAGTCAGTCACTCAGTCGTGTCTGACTCTTGGCAGCCACATGAATCACAGCATGCCAGGTCTCCCTGTCCATCACCAACTCCCTGAGTCCACCCAAACCCATGTCCATCGAGTTGGTGATGCCATCCAGCCATCTCATCTTCTGTTGTCCCTTTCTCCTCCTGCCCTTAATCTTTCCCAGCATCAGGGTCTTTTCCAATGAGTCAGTTCTTCACATCAGGTTGGCGAAGTATTGGAGATTCAGCTTCAACATCAGTCCTTCCAATGGACACCCAGGACTGATCTTTAGGATGGACTGGTTGGATCTTCTTGAAGTCCAAGGGACTCTCAAGAGTCTTTTCCAACATCACAGTTCGAACGCATCAATATTTCGTCACTCAGCTCTCTTTATAGTCCAACTCTCACATTCATACATGACCACTGGAAAAACCATAGCCTTGACTAGAGGGACCTTTGTTGGCAAAGTAATGTCTCTGCTTTTTAATATGCTGTCTAGGTTGGTCATAGCTTTTCTTCCAAGAAGTAAGCGTCTTTTAATTAAATGGCTGCAGTCACTATCTGAAGTGCTTTTGGAGCCCAGAAAAATAAAGTCAGTTACTGTTTCCCAATCTATCTGCCATGAAGTGATGGGACCTGATGCCATGATCTTAGTTTTCTGAATGTTGAGCTTTAAGCCGACTTTTTCACTCTCCTCTTTCACTTTCATCAAGAGGCTCTTTAGTTCTTCTTCACTTTCTGCCATAAGGGCAGTGTCATCTGCATATCTGAGGTTATTGATATTTCTCCCAGTAATCTGGATTCCAGCTTGTGCTTCCTCCAGGCCAGCATTTCTCATGATATACTCTGCATATAAGTTAAATAAGCAGGGTGACAATATACAGCCTTGATGTACTCCTTTTCCTATTTGGAACCAGTCTGTTGTTCCATGTCTAGTTCTAACTGTTGCTTCCTGACCTGCATACAGGTTTCTCAAGAGGCAAGTCAGATGGTCTGCTATTCCATCTCTTTCAGAATTTTCCACAATTTATTGTGATCCACATAGTCAAAGGCTTTGGCATAGTCAATAAAGCAGAAATAGATGTTTTTCTGGTACTCTCTTGCTTTTTCAATGATCCATCGGATGTTGGCAATTTGATCTCTGGTTCCTCTCTGGAAGTTCACGGTTCACGTATTGCTGAAGCCTGCTTTGGAGAATTTTAAGCATTACTTTACTAGCGTGTGAGATGAGTGCAATTGTGCGGTAGTTTGAGCATTCTTTGGCATTACCTTTCTTTGGGATTGGAATGAAAACTTATCGTTTCCAGTCCTGTGGCCACTGCTGAGTTTTGCATATTTGCTGGCATATTGAATGCAGCACTTTCACAATGTCATCTTTCAGGATTTGAAATAGCTCAACTGGAATTCCATCACCTCATAGGTGGAATAAATTGGATAATGTATGTTCATTGTAAAATATTTAGATAACACAGATATTCTAAAATTAAATAATTTATAATTCCTAATGCCTCTCTTTGTTCATATTTTCACATATATATGTTAGTGAGCAGTTATGCCTTAATCATGATTCTGGATATATTTGATATTAAGTTGTTCTCCTTTAATATATTACAGATATCTTTCTTGGTTAATATTTATAGCCACTTTATCATTTGTAATTGTTGTATAATATTCCATCTATAGATATGCTATAATTTACCTATTGTATTATTTTTAATTAAATCAATGCCAATTTAAATTATTAAATATGTTCTAGGGAGACCTTCATGATTATTTCTAATAAACAAAACTTTATGTCAGAAGATTAATACACATGTAAGTTTTCAGATATTTCTGTAGCTTCATGCAGGATAGGTATTATCTTTTTTCTTTTCCTTTTTTCTCTTTTGCCATTTTGATTTGTAAACTGATATCTTACTTAAACTTGCATTTCTTTTGGTCTCTAGTAGCTTAAACATGTTTTATGTATTTGATTATTTTAATTTCTTTTAAAATAAATCTTCCTGTTAATCTCTCTGCTAATTTTTCCATTGAAATATTCAGTATTTTTCTTAAAGGTTTCAAGGGTTCTTATATATTGCAAGGATGTTAATCTTTGATCATGCAAATTACAGATATTTACTTGCTTTTTCTTTTAATTTTTATTGTTGTTTACTTAAGTTTTAAGTTTTACAAATAAATAAATCCAGCCATCTTTATCTTCTACCTTTAAAGACTCTGTAAGTAGTCATCAATATTTTCTTCAAATACTTTATTTATTTATTTGCTTAGAGCAAGTTTCAGGTTTGTCTCTAAATTTTACTTTAAAATACTGACTTACAGATATACTTGATACTTAAATAAGTTGCATGAGGGCAGCTCACTGTCTAACATGTTACTATTTCTTATTGCTGACTGTATTCACGGCCCATCACAGGCCTATAATGCACATTTATCAAATAAATAATATAACTCTTAAATTGCCTAAACTTTATTTCATTATAAAATGGGTGATAGAAATGTCTCTCCTTGACATTTTAAAAAAGCTGTAAATATATTTTCTGAAGCATATTTATAATGTTAGTTTTTCTCTGTCTGGAATACTCTTCTTTTTCCTTTCCATCGTCTGAACTCTCTATCACCTTTAGATGTCAGCTCAAGCACTGTTTCCGTAGGAAAGCCCTCTGTGATAATCTTTTGACAAGGTCACATTCCAGGCTCTAAGTTTTCCTAAGACTGTTTTTCTCTGTGGCACTTGTTATTCCTGCAGTTTCACAATTGTTTCTAGAGTTATTTAGTAATTTTTTTTCCCCAAACAGACAGAGACTATTCTTTTTTACTTACCATTGTATCCCACCACCTGGCATCAGATTCTAAGTTTTATTTATTTATTTGTTTTGAATAGACAAATAAATGAACAGCCTGCTCTGAAAATTGCATACTGAGGTTTTGCACGTGCATGATCGCCTTGAAGACATTATTATTGATCTTTCTGTTCTGTTATCAGTCCCATACAGATTTAATAACATCTTTAAAGAATTTTAATATCTCTTAGGGAATAATGGCTTTCCACATATCCTCTAAAGTAATTCATTTTAGTTTTAAAACTTTCCCAATTAGTCTCATACATTTATCCTTCCAGTTGAATTTTATAAACATTTGTCAGGTTCAGAAAATTTTCATTGTATATTTCTGTTTGTGTGTGTGTGTCAGTGTGTTGTTTTGAGAGAAAGGAATTGTTTTAAATTTATAAATTAACTTGAGGAAAGTTTATTTATAATAAAATATGCAAGGTTCTTTTTCAGGAATTTGGTATGTAGCTTTTATTTACTTGAATTTTTTTTATTTCCCTCAGTTAATTTTTTTTTTTTATTGTTTTTGCCATACATTGTCATGATATCACCATGGGTTTACATATGCTTCCCCTCCGGAACCCCCCTCCCTCCTCCCTCCCCCCCGGGAAATCTCGCTGCACCAGCCCTGAGCATCAATCCTGGGCTGGCAATTGATTAGACACATGACAATTAACATGCTTCAATGCCCTTCTCCCATATCATCCCACCCTTACCCTCACCCACAAAGTCCACGAGTCTATTCTATACATCTGCGTTCCTTTTGCTGTCTCGCATGTTGGGTTCTCGTTACCGTCTTTCTAAATTCCATATATATGCGTTAATATACTGTATTGTTGTTTTTGCTTCTGGCTTACTTCACTCTGGATAATGGGGTCCAGTTTCATCCATCTGAGTAGAATTGCTTCAAATGAATTTTTTTTTAATGCTGAGTAATATTCCATTGTGTCTATGTACCACAGCTTTCTTATCCATTCGTCAGTTGATGGGCATCTAGGTTGCTTCCATGTCCTGGCTATTGTAAACAATGCAGCGATGAACATTGGGGTACACGTGGCTCTTTCCTCAGTTAATTTTTAAATTTTAGTCATCCAGAACTTGAACATTTTATGCTATGATTTTTCATAGACATTATTGTTCAGGAAAGATTTAACATGGCAGGCTTGGGTTTGATATCTTTTAAAGGATTTGCTTTCACGCTTAGCCTTTAACTGGCATCTGGAAACTTTTGAAATGTTCCCCATCCCTGCGGTGCTAAGTGGTAAGGTTATTTGGTTTGTCAGAGGTACTGAATTTCATTGTGCTAGGCTGCCTAAACTTCTTCTAAAGAGACAATCCATGTGGTTCATGATGGGCACCTACTTTCCTTCAGGGAATTTTTAGTGGTTGTGGTTGACTTTGCTGGCATTCAGTTTCTGTGGGACCAGCCCCCCAAAATTCTTGAACAATGAGACTGGAGGAATTTTGCCAGGTAAAAACGCTACACACATTACTGCATTTTACTCATGGACAACACTGGAATCTTACAGATGAATTTCTTCAGATAGCAGCTGGTATATCTTTTTTTCTTATTAGTTTCATTAGTTTTGAGTTTCTTCTCTTGGCTTTTCATAGTAGTCTGAATAATATCATGTCCAAATGATAATTCTGTGCATTTTTTTTACAATATTTATCTTTCATGTTTATTATTTTTGTCATATTGATCAGGTCTTCAATATGAGTGTTGAGTAGTGCAGTTGACTTCAGGAACCTTTAGTATTGTGATAGCATTTTGCATATGTTTTCAGTTATCTTAGTTTAATATTCTTTATTGTGTTATGAAAGCATCCCTTAACATCTAGTTTAGCATCTGGTTCACACAGAGTTTCATAAGAAGCTCATGATACATTTTATTAAAGCCTTATTTTACATCCATTGAGATGGACCATTGCTTTTTTAGTTCTTTATTAATCAGAGAAATTGTTGTAATATATGTATGTTATATGTATAATTTTTAAAAATTGAGAAAACATAGTAATTTATTGCCTTTAATAATTTAATTGCTTAAATTATTAAGTAAGTTGATTTACCTAAATGTATTAAATTATAAATCTTTTAATTTATTCATTAAAATAATAGCGGTTAATAGAATGATGCACAATGTAATATGTAATCTTGTGATGTCAGAAAATAAAATAATTTGGTAGAATAATACATAGAATAATTAAGATTGTTCAGCATTTTCTTACAGGACATTTACAGTGTAATTTATGCCTGGCATTTCTTTATCAAAATGTCTATTTTCTGAATTTCAGCAATATTGCCACATGTAGCTAACTTTGTATATATTTTTACTTTTCTATATATTTTTGGTGTACAGAAATGCCTGCTACATTCAGACAAGTATTTTTCAAAGTATTAACTTATACTACTTGCTCAACTTTTAATACAGTATGATAAAATAATCTATTTTTTATTTTACATAACTGTCACAGTGCCTGTAATGGTGATTTTTTTTTTCATTTGGAGAGGGTACCCAGATGCTCACTGAATACTTGACTTGGTAATACTGATAAGGCATGAGAGAGAATGATGTTATGATTCTCATCTTTCTCTCTAATTACTCAAGATCATTGTAGATTATTTCATTTTGCCAATATTTATTTCCTATGTTCTAAAACTAGATTACTAAAAGGTAATAGTTTATAGTTAAAATTGAGGAAAATATCAAGTTTAAATATATAAAATTTTAAAATAATGGCTGGCTGTATTACTAATTCTATAGTAATAGCTGACTGTATTACTAATATATTACTACTTCTGCTTCATTGACTACACCAAAGCCTTTGGCTGTGTGGATCACAACAAACTGGAAAATTCTTCAAGAGATGGGAATACCAGACTACCCTACTTGCCTCCTGAGAAATCTGTATGCAGGTCAAGAAGCAACCGTTAGAACTGAACATAGAACAACAGACTGGTTCCTAATTGAGAACGGAGTATGTCAAGGCTGTATATTGTCACCCTGCTTATTTAACTTCTATGTAGAGTACATCATGAGAAATGCTGGGCTGGAAGTACAAGCTGGAGTCAAGATTGCTGGGAGAAATATCAATAACCTCAGATATGCAGATGACACCCCCCTTGTGGCAGAAAGTGAAGAACTAAAGAGCCTCTTGATGAAAAGTGAAAGAGGAGAGTGAAAAAGTTGGCTGAAAGCTCAACATTCAGAAAACTAAGATCCTGGCATCTGGTCCCATGACTTCATGGCAAATAGATGGAGAAACAATGGAAACAGTGACAGACTTTATTTTGGGTGGCTCCACTGCAGATGGTAACTGCAGCCATGAAATTAAAAGACCCTTACTCCTTGGAAGAAAAGCTATGACCAACCCAGACAGCATATTAAAAAGCAGAGACAATACTTTGCCAACAACAGTCCATCTAGTCAAAGCTATGATTTTTCCAGTAGTCATGTATGGACTATAAAGAAAGCTGAGTGCAGAAGAATCGATGTTTTTGAACTGTGGTATTGGAGAAGACTCTTGAGAGTTCCTTGGACTGTAAGGAGATCCAACCAGTCAATCCCAAAGGAAATCAGTCCTGAATATTCTTTGGAAGGACTGATGCTGAAGTTGAAGCTCCAGTACTTTGACCACCTGATGGGAAGAATTGACTCACTGGAAAAGACCCTGATGCTGGGAAAGATTGAAAGCAGGAGGAGAAGGGGACGACAGAGGATGAAATGGTTGGATGGCATCACCAATTCAAGGGACATGAGTTTGAGCAAGCTCTGGGTGTTGATGATGGACAGGAAGCCTGGCGTGATATAGTCCATGAGGTCACAAGTGTCAGACATGACTGAGCAACTGAACTGAACTGTTCTAAAAAGATTAAATGTTGTATTCTCACAAAGGAGAGGTTGTAGGTGAATAAACATAAATTATAGCATTTAAGTGAAATTCAGTTAAGCATTATGTTTTTCTTCAGCTTTATTTTATATGGGAGATAAAAGTTTTTGGCATAGTAAAAATGTCTTTATATATACTGTACTCTGTCCAAGTTTCCAGCTGACAATGCGGCAAAGGCAGCCTTCCGAAAAGTAAAGTAAATGCTATAGGAAAAACATATTTTTCTGATTTCCATCAACCATAAATGCCTGGCAGTTCATTTTCCCAGTCGAATGTTTGGCAACTGTAAAGGTGAGGCAACTTAAAGAGGAGAAGTCAAGACCCCTGCTTTGAAGCACCACATAGGCCAGAAGAAGATGGACCTGCAGACAAGCATTTTTATGCTATGTGATTTCTTTTAGGGGTTACACAAAATTAGTGAAAGCCTAAGTGTTTCATATTAAGTTGGCTTAGGGGTGGGTGTCAAGGAAAATATTATGAAGGCTGACGAATTTGAACTTCAGTATTGTTTTTATCCCTTCCTTTCTTAATTGGCCCCAGTAATCCTATCTACCACCTCAGATATGCAAATGATACCACTTTAATGTCAGAAAATGAAGAGGAACTAAAGAGCCTCCTGATGAGGGTGAAAGAAGAGAGTGAAAAAGCTGGTTTGAAACTCAGCATTTTTCAAACTAAAACCATGACACCAATCCCATCACTTCTTGACAAATAGAAGGGGGAAAAGTAGAAGCAGTGACAGATTTTATTTTCTTGGGCTCCAGAATCACTGTAGATGGTGACTTCAGCCATGAAATTAAAAGACACTTGTTCCTTGGAAGGAAAGCCATGACAATCCTAAATAGTGTATTAAAAAGCAGAGACATAACTTTGTGACAAAGCAATGGTTTTTCCAGTAGTCATGTGCAGATGTGAGAATTGGACCTAAAAAAGGCTGAGCACTGAAGATTTGATGTTTTTGAATTCTGGTGCTGGAGAAGGCTCTTGAGAATCTCTTGGACTGCAGGTCTATGTCTTTTAGACTTGGAAACCCATCAATTCTAAAGGAAATGAACCCTGAATATTCATTGGAAGGACCAATGCTGAAGCTGAAGTTCCAAAACTTCGGCCACCTGATGCAAAGAGCCAACTCATTGGCAAAGACCCTGATGCTTGGAAAGATTGAAGGCAAAAGGAGAAAGGGGCATCAGAGGATGAGATGATTGGATAGCATCACTGACTCAATGGACATAAATTTCAGCAAACTCTGGGAGATAGTGAGGACAGAGGAGCCTGATGTGCAGCTGTCCATGGAGTCACACAGAGTTGGAAACAATTTAGTGATTGAACAACAAAAAGAGCACTCCTATCTAATGTTACTTTCTAGTGTCTCTGTATTAGGTTTCTTCATAGAAACAGAACAAATGGGGTATGTGTATGTACGTATGTATGTGTGTGTGCATGTATTATATGTAATAAGGAATTGGCTCATGCATGTGGGGAGGTTGGCAAGCCCCAAGATTTCTAGGGTGAGTCAGCAAGCTGGAGACTCAGGAGAGCCAAAGATGTATTGTCCAGTATGACTTCAAAAGCCACCAGCAGAGCTGATGGCATGGGTCTTTCCTGTGACCTGAAGACTTGAGACCCAGACAAAGCCATTCTTTAAGTTTGAGTCTGAAGGCAAATGTGTCTATGTCCCAGTTCAAAGATAGTCAGGCAGAAATAATTCTCACTTGTGGGAGGGTCAGCCTTTCTATTTTATTTCGGCATTTAACTGATTGGATGAGGCCCACTCTTACTAGGGAGGGCAACTGCTTTACTCAGTCTCAGACTTAAGTGTTAATTTTGTCCAAAAATATCTTCACCCAGAATGATGTTTGACCAAAAATTTGGGCAACCCATGGACCAGTCAGGTTGAGACATAATATTAACTATTACAATGTCACAGATGGTATATCTGCCCCTTGTTCTGTGAACACTTGATATTCATTTTTGAGCTTTCAATCTTGTGTTCTCCCCAAAATTATGCCATTTCCTCCTTTTCCTTTATCTACGAAACACTTTCTCTTATTGTTTAGCCACTAATCGATTTCCCCTTTTTATTTCTTTGATCCTTAATTATAAGTTTTGTTACTTCATGGATATGAGTTTTTGCTTCTCTAACTCAGTGTACATCTTTCTGAGGATGTGACGACTACACTTTTTCTTTTTTTAGTTATTTTCCTTTTAAGTAGCAGAATACTTAATATGCAGATAGGAATATTTGTTGATTGATTCAATACTATAAGCTTAATATATATAGATAGGAAACATTGAGCTAAGTCTTGGTAATATAGACATAAATAGCATAGAACAGGTTTCTGATTGTGGGAGGCAGATAATTAGTGGTTCCAATACAAGGTAATATTGTACTAGAAGACCAAAAAAATACTTTGAGAATCCAGATGACACTGATAATCACTATCTTAATCATGCAGACCCAAAGAAAATATTCAAAGGAGTCTCATTTTAAAAAATCTGGTTCTAAGTGAGTAACCAGGTAAATTAGAAGTTGTAAATTAGGGGAAACATTTAGAGTGAATGGATTATAAAACCCAGGATCACAGACAAGAAGAATACGCTTGAGATGTGATAAGATCTGCATGTTTATAATCTATGGCTTGTGAGCGTTTGGGAAAGAAGGGGCAGGTGAGTGGTAGCTAACACTTAAAACTCTTCATGCCATTGCTAGAAGATTTACCTTTATCCCCAAAGGCATTAGGAGTTAGCAGACATATTCAAAGGATGGGGTGACATATCATATTTTCATTCTTAAAAGTGATTCTGAAAATAGTAGGAAAGATGGCCTTAAATAGAGAAAGTAGGAGATGGAATAATTAAGAAGGTCACTGTCACAATTTAGTTGGGAGATACTGAGGATTTGGATTAGGAAGTGAGAAGAGAGAGTGGAACCTGCATTTTAGAGGAGGTATTTTAAAGGTTGAATCAGTAGAAGTTGGTCATGATGTCAGGGAAGAAAAAATTGGAGCAGAGGAGAGGTTAAGAGAAAATGAATATGTAGAGAATGTCAGTGAAAGGGAAAAATTCATCATGCCTCTTTGAGTTTCTCTTCTAGAAGAAGTGAATGGTAATAGATTGAAATCAGAATTTGTTTGGAATCAGATGTGTTGCATCAGGATTTCATACTTAGCAGCTCCATTGCTGTAATCTATTAAAGATCAGCCCTCCACACAAGGCTTTGTATTTTTTTAAAGAATCAGGTATGTTAGGAAAGGTGTGGGGTTGAGTTTTGTATGTGCTGCATTTGAGATACCTGAGAAGTGGTTGAAATGCGGATCTGCAGGATGGAGAGGATTGCCCAGGCTAGGCGAGGTGTATGGTCCTCAACTTGGCTCCCACATGGAGCCAGAGGACAAGGTGACAGTCATAAAAGATCATGAAGGTTATAGGAGCCCCAAGAGCATCAGTATGCCTTGCTCTATAAATATTTGATTGACTGATTAAACAAGGGAAGCTTACTTGTTTAATTAGGGCTATTAATAATCGGCCCTAAATGAAGCCAAAGAAATGGGGTCTATGAGATTCCACCCAAGTTCTCATAAGTAAACTGTAGTATATCTAAGCAGGTTACTTAAATGGAATCCTTTTTCTATAGCTGTGTGACCAGGCAAGGGAGCTGACCTATAACAGGTCCAGTTCTCATTTGCAGTCAGCCCAACCCCATACTTGGTCTTGCTCTGCCCACTTCTGCTGCACTGCAAGGAATTCTCTACATAGTAGTCATAGAGATTTTTGAGGGGTCCACTAAATGTGATATGTGGAGAAGGAAATGGCAACCCACTCCAGTATTCTTGCCTGAAGAATCCCCATGGACAGAGGAGCCTGGCGAGCTACAGTTCATAAGATCACGAAGAGTCAGGCACGGCTGAAGTGACTTAGTGACAATGTGACGTCAATCCTTGTTGAGGACATCAACTCTCTCCTTGGCCCTGCCAGCCATTCTTACTCATCTCCTACATCCCCTCTTTTTACCCACTGGTTTCCAGCTCAAGACTCTTTCTGTTCCTGCTTCAGGGGCTGTCTACATGTAGGTGCTTAATAAGTCTGAAGTGAATGAATCACTCTACCTTATAGGTTTATTATGAGAAGTAAATGTGAAAAAATATATGAAGAGTCAATTAATGTGCCTGGTATATTAGAAGTGTGTAATAAATTCTACCTTTGATCATTTCTGTCCTTGTGTTATCAAATGTATTAACCTGATGTTTCTTTATCCTCTTCTGCTTCAGCCTACCTTTCCAGCTCTTCCCATTCAACCAACTCACTGTCTTTGGTTTCTGCATCCCCATGTGTATTGACATCTCTCTTATCTTTAGTCGGTGTTTGATATGACTTCATCTAATTCCCTGGACTTTTTGCATACATGTCCTTCCCTGAGTAACCCTATTTCTAATGTGCTTAAATCATTACATATGGATTCCCGGTCCCAAGGACACTGAACATACAATGACCGTCCTGCAGTGAAATTCCTAGGAGAATCGGGACCTTCTAGAGATTCAGTCCCAAGACTACCAAAGGACTCTTCCCCATTCATAAAAGCATTATCCTGATCACATCATTATTATGTGGAATTAGAATCAGCAATTTATAAATTAGAGCCAAGACTTACTGAACACTAACTCTGGCTAGGCAACGTCCTAAGCACTTTACATAAGTTACCTTCCTTTCCGAGTTTGATTTTATTAGTATTCCTGTTTTGTACTTATTAACTTGCCCAAGGTCACCCTGTTAGTGATTTGCATGTTAGGATGTAAGCCCAGGTGGTCTGATTTCAGATTCCTGCTCTCAATCATGCCTTTATATTCTATAGTGCCTCAGTAGCAGGCTCATAGAGTTAACTTTTATTCTTTAGTGTTTGATTTAAAATTTTTAAAATAATATGCAGTTAAGTTGAAAACTAGCCCCAAATTTCCAACTGTTCCTTTCTACCATTCTACCCTACATCTTCAAGTTCTCACTAAACTTATGGCAACTACTGTCAACAATATTTTCTATTTTCTTTTCTTTATGTAAGATTTTTCTTATTAACCTTTCAGTGTAATCTTGCTGTCAGTTTTTGTCTTCTGAAAAGTCAGCTTATTCCTAGTTAGTTGGTGAAAATGTTAAATACAAATGGTTTAACACACACACACAGCACACACACATGACTTGGGTTGACCCTAAGAGAAAGATTTCTAGGTAGACTTCTAAAATTAATTAAATTCTTACCTATTCTGTATCTATTTACTTGAGTTCCTACCTGACGGAGACCTACTTTTATTTAGAAGCTCCAGGCTGATGAATTCTTCAAGTTTGCCAGAACAAAGTTGCTGTTTGACAATTCTTCTATCACTGTATCACCTTGATGCTCAGAGAGATATGAACAATGCGCCTTTCTGGCTAAGGAAATGGGTTTCCATGCTCATATCAATGCCTGGCTGTATGGACTCAAGAATCAAATGCGTTTATCAATGTGAAAGGAGTTTTGTTTCTAGATCATTATCTTTTCTTCAACTTTTCCCTTCCTGAAGAAACACTCTGTAATTTTTAATTAGCAACACAAAAATGCCTCCATGGAAATGGCTGTCCTTATCGGCACGCAGTGGAGCATTTTCCTAAAAAGTGAGGTCGCCAGAAGCACAGAGCGGAGAAATCCCAGATGGCACTAATATTTGATTTCATTTTTAGCACAGTTATATTCAGCAGATGGATTGCGAGGCTGACCTTGCTGACACCTCTGCATCACTGCCTGCTACTCCAATTGCCTTTGTGAATGTTTTTTCGTAAGGCTTCTCCTGGTACCTCAGAGATTGATGCCTGGTTGCCCGCCTGCGTTATGCTTCATTATGCCAAGGCTGTGTGTGCTTGAGAGTCACTGTGTTCTATAAAAGGGGAAATCCTGGCTCATCTCAAACTTTTCCTACAGTCTCACAGATCACTCATAACATCTCGGAGAGCCTCATCTTAGCTTTCTAGGTGTCCCTCTGATCTGTATTAATTTTTAATTTATCCTTTCATAATTTTTCTGCTTTCTTTGGTAACACAGACAAATTAAGAATAATATAAAAAGTATTCTGGAAATGACTAAACACCTTCCCATATACTTATTAACACAAAAATCTAATTATATGAAGGTGCTGCTGCTGCTAAGTCGCTTCAGTTGTGTCAAACTCTCTGTGACCCCATAGACGGCAGCCCACCAGGCTCCGTCATCCCTGGATTCTCCAGGCAAGAACATTGGAGTGGGTTGCCATTTCCTTCTCCATCGCATGAAAGTGGAAAGTGAAAGTGAAGTCACTCAGTTGTGTCTGACTCTTCGTGACCCCATGGACTGCAGCCTACCAGGCTCCTCTGTCCATGGGATTTTCCAGGCAAGAGTACTGGAGTGGGGTGCCTTCTCCTATATGAAGGTGAATACTGTTGAATTCCTCCCTGCACTACAACTTTGGTGGCTAAGAGCACAGACCTGGGTTGGAGTTCCCAGCTCTGCATTTTCCTTTAATGTAAACTTTTGTTGGGGCTTCCCCTGGGGTGCTAGTGGTAAAGAACCTGCCTGCCAGTGAAGGAAACATAAAAGACAGGAGTTCAATCCTTGGGTTGGAAAGATTCCCTGGAGGAGGGCATGGCAACCCACTCCAGTATTCTTGCCTGGACAATCCTGTAGACAGAGGAGCTTGGCAGACTACAGACCATGAAGTCGCAGAGTCAAACACGACCGAAATGACTTAGGATACACACATGAAAGCCTCTATTTCCCTGTTTGTAAACTACTGAATTGATTAGTGCCTCACAGTTAGGATTGGTGTGGAGATATAAGTGAGGTGTAATGAGCTCATTGTGTTTTATCACAGTATCGGCACAGAGTAAATGCACAGTGAATGTCATTTTGCAGTATGCTTAGTATTTCCTTTTGCATATGTGTATAATATAAAGAAAATATAAATGATAAAGTAATTTTGTTTATCTTTTATTTAGATTGCCAGAAAACTGGGTTGTTTTTAAGGAGGACATTTTTAATGATCAGAATGATGCTTTGTTTGAACTCTTTTGGGAAATTTATATTCACTTTTATAGATCATTACATAATCCACATACCTATTTCAACAGGAACCCTGGGGAAGTGCAGCACCCCTTTCCCCTTCCTCCTGCCCCCTGCAGCTAGTTTCTATTTTGGTGATGTGGCTAGAGAAAAAAGAAATCATCACACACCATGAATATCCCTTAGGCTTTGTGTTTTTCCTAGCAGGTTGACCTACGTGGCCAGTCTTTAAAGTTCCCTGGGAACATGCGATTCTGAGCCGGGTTTGGTTGCTTCAGTCTTTATATGTTGCTGGTTCCCAAACAGTTGGATTTTGGTGCATATTTTAATGCAAAGCATTAATGCATTTTAATGCAAAGCATTTGGCTTAAAAAACATTGTGTATTTATTTAATAGACTATTTGCCTGAATCACCTCTCTACCCAGTGTAAAACTGATGAACTTAGACTGATGCTGTCTTGTGAAGCTTTCTTGAGGATGTCACCTTTTTCCTTTTGTCTAGATCCAACATAAGGCCAGACTATGCAGACTCCAACTTCCATGAGTTCAAGATGCACACCTTCAATCGGGTCACATCCTGCAGAGTCTGCCAGATGCTCCTGAGGTCAGTTGGCATGGTCTTGGTTTTCAGTTTAAAGTAACTGATGTAAACTGCCAAATGTTTCGGCTCTCCTAAGGTCCCAGTCAGAATGTTTTCTAAGGGGTATATTGCCTTACCAGTTTGGATCCAGCAGATCATTCCTTGGCCTCGTGCCTGGACCGTTCCTTCAGAACCCAGGCGCGTTCTCTCCATTGGCTTGAAGGGGATGCCGCATAGTGCTGTGTTCTCTTGTTCTGCTTCCTGGTGCCAATGGTTTCCTAGAGGCAGAATTTTGCACCTTTTGACCTATCACTGTCTGCTTTTCCCTTACAGGGGAACATTTTTTCAAGGTTATTTATGCGTGAAGTGTGGTGCCAGAGCACACAAAGAATGTTTGGGAAGAGTAGACAGTTGCAGCAGAGTTAATTCCGCTGGTAAGTCATGTTTATTGTTGTGATTCGGCTTTTAATGAGAACATAAAACTTGCTCAACATAATTAAGGCCTAATTTACTCTAAATATGTGTTTATTATAACATATCGGCTTTTGAAACTATTGTTTATGCGCACAATTAGAAAATGGTTTGAAATTCTTGTGACTTTTATATCTAGCTGGGACACCGAGGGCTTCAAGAGGGACTTGGGAAGTTCCCTACCACCCATTTCATTCACCCCCTTCACCTAAATCTCGCCAACACTATACAAATATAGCTGCAGCACACAAATAGAGTCGGAAAACAAAACAGGAAAAAAATGGTTCTTTTTCTGTCTTTGGTTTCTTCAATTTCTCCCCTTTTCTCTTAAATATTCATCTCCAAAAGGCTAACGCTGCCAGGAGTAAACATCGCACAGACTAATTCATGAATTAATGAATTGAATACATTGTCATTTTCCAGCCTTTAACGAAGAATGTATATCCTTTGGATTTTGTATAAATGTTTTCCCCTTGGTTTTTAAAAATAATGCTCCATGATTGTAACCCGAGCCAGTTTCTAAGGCTGTTGGCAATTATGCATTCAGTAGCCTTTTGCCTCTCTCTGCCCCTCTTGGGCTCTTTCCCTTCTCTTTCTTTCCTGGCCTCTTTATTCTTTCTCTTTCTTCTTCTTTCTCTTTGTCCTTTTCCCCTGAGTTTCTCTGTGTTTTATCAATAAGACCTTTCAAACTCAGCAAAACTTTTTGAACAGAAGAAAGGGATCTTTAACAGCTTGAGTTCAAAAGGTAGCTGTGTCAACCTTTGATTTTCCCAGAGGGAAAGGTGGACATTGAATTATTTTGGATAATGTGAAGAAGAGTGAAACAGAGAATAATAGCTCATTTCAGAGCCAAGTTCAGAAAATAGGCAATTGCACAAAACTTGTGAATCCTCTTAGAAGACAGAAATCATGGTGCATTCCTCTCATTCGGCTCCTTCCGTAGACACATTTGCAGGGCTCCTCGAGCCACTCTCGATGCCAGGCTTGGGCAGTGCTTGGAGAAAGAGCCTGGCATTAGTTGAGCATCTGCACTGTGCCTGCCCTGCCTGCTTGGACTGATTGCATCCTCAGAAGAGCCGTGCCCAGTTGCTGATGGTAGTTTGCTGTGCTTATGCAGTTAATAGACCCAAGGTCTGTAGGTAAAGGAGACAAGATTAGCACCTGCTAATGTTTCTGAACATCAGAAACAGTTTACAGAGATATAAAATAGAAATAGTACATACATTTATTACTATTTAATTGCCTGTGCTACCTAGTTGCCCAGTTGTGTCCCACTTTTTGAGACACCATGGTCCGTAACCCGCCAGGTTCCTCTGTCCATGAGGATTCTCCAGGCAAGAATGCTGGGTGCATTGCCATGCCCTCCTCCAGAGGATTTTCCCAACTCAGGGACTAAACCCAGGTCTCCCACATTGCAGGCATATTCTTTACCATCTGAGCCACCAGGTAAGTCCTAGAATACTAGAGTGGTTAGCCTATCCTTTCTCCAGGGGATCTTCCTGACCCAGAAGTTGAACTAGGGTGTCCTGGATGGCAGGCAGATTCTTTACCAGCTGAGCTACCAGGGAATCCCTTTAATTGCCTACCGGATGCAATTTATCATTTATATTTGTGTGTGAGTCCATCTGTCCTGTCCTTTCAGGAATCTGCCTGCCATGTAAGAGATGCTCAGGAGACAGAGGTTCAGTCTCTGGGTCACAAAGATCACCTGGAGAGGAAATGGTGACCCACTCCAGTACTCTTGCCTGGAAAATCCCATGGACAGAGGCACCTGGTGGGCTACAGTCCACGGGGTTGCAGAGAGTTAGAGAGGACTGAGTGCATTGTGCGCAGCACACTAGCACGTTGTTGCTATTTAATTGCCTACCTGATGCAATTTATCATGTAATATTTCTGTGGTTTCATCTTTATGTGTTCTGTCCTTTATCCCCTTTGAGGACAATTAACATGTTATTTGCTCACAGTAGGTGAGTGGATTTTTGTCAGTCCCATAGCCCTGTCTTCTGAGTTTCAGTTTGTGAGGAGTAGAAAGTGATCCCATAGTTGGCAAGGTTCTTGCAGTCTAAAGGGAGTAGTGTAGGAGAGTCGTTTGTGAGTCAAGCAGAGATGATTAAAAATCTGCCTCAGCTCTTAACTAGCTGTATGAACTTGGGGAAAGTATGTAAACATCTCATTTATTCATCTGTAAAAAGGAAATTAGAGGATTATTGTGAGGATCATATGAAATAATGTCGATGCATAGCAAAGTGCCTGGACACAATGAAAACTCAGTATTTTCATCCAAGGTGTTATGATAAGAAGCTGTTTTTTGGAAAGGAATGCATACCCCTGCATTGAATGGTGGATTCTTAACCACTGGACCACCAGGAAATACCGCTTCTTGATTTTTTGTCTGCATCCTTAAATTGCCCTCCATTTTCCTTCTTTTTTTCACATTATGTCCTCATTCTTTTTCTTTCCTCTTTCTGTCCTTTCCTGCCCAAGATTTTTAAGAGACTGATGGCATTGACTACCCACAGTCAGTTAATTGGTGGTATGGAGGAGTCTTCCCTTTCTTTGCCTTCAGATTAGGATTTGCTGGGAAGCCCTTAGAAATAAAGGGATCTGTTCTCAGAGCAAAGAGGAATTTCCATTACAGCTCCATCAGCAACCTTTTCTCCCTCACTGTGAAACAGATACCCTCTGAAAGTTGGAAGTCTCCTGACATCCTCTCCTCAGCCTCACCCCTTCCTGTTCTGGTGTAAGCAGTAGTCATGGGTAGATTGTAAGTTTGAGCTTGGCAGATCTGTGTGTGGTATTTTGAGGACATGGGCAAGCTAGACTTTATGGGCTGTTTCCTAGTCTGCAGAGAATCCCAGTTCCCAATACTGGTTTAAGTTTTAGCACAGTTCTTTGTTTTGACAGCCAGGAGTAATTGCTTGCAGCAGTTTGGCAAGTAATTTTCCATGAGTGATGTGATTGGAGAAAAACGGGTGTACGGGAGAAGGGCAGGAGGCAGGATGAGATATATCAGAGGCTGGAGACATGGTTTACTTAAATGGGGCTTTTGTATGGAGGAGGGAACTTAACTTTGGGAGAAATCATCCCAACAACCAAATATAAAGCAAGTGAACAGTATTGATCTAAGGCAAACTTAGAGATTCCAAGTCTCTCTGTAAAATAAATCATAGGTGATTTGAGATGACCCCCAGTTGTATAGAGCTTTATGGCTTCATTGGTTAATAGTCCATATTCTCTCCAGGAGACAAAAAGAGATTCCATTTGGTTCAGTGTTACTCAAGAATCCACTTGTGGTTCAGAAAGTCATGGCTAGTAGGGACATGATTATAGCTAAGGGAATGGTCAGTTGGAAAGAGTTACAAGTTGTACAAAATGACCCAGGGGCTTAATTGAAGGCTAAAGAGTCTTCCACCTTGCAATTGTCATTTCCACTGGTCATCACATTGCTGGCCTTGTTCAACTTTATTCTTCTCTATCATCTGTCACTGTTAATCATTCTCCTTCACATCCCCTCAGGTCATCCTTTGTATATCTGACTAATTTTTCTAGCATTACTCATAATCTGCAACCCAGGTAGATAAGGCTCCATTTCCACTTAAGGCCTCTCTCCTGAGCTTTGAATTCCAAATCTTCATCTTCTAATGTATCCCTTCCCAGGTATCCTGCAGTGACCTCCAGTTTCAGATATCTAAAACCAACCCCAGTAGTCATCACCACTAACTTCCTCCTATTTTTTGTCTTAAAGATCCACCACTCATACAGTCACCCAAACCTTGGGGTCAGCCTTGACTTAACAGCCTCCTCATCTTCATTTACTTACCTATTCTTCCTAGTTCTCCTAAGTCTCTCGAGAATCTGCATATATAGTATTGCTATAGAGTGGAAACAGTGGCTGACTATTTTTCTGGGCTCCAAAATGAGTGCAGATGGTGACTGCAGCCATGAAATTAAAAGAACGCTTACTCCTTGGAAGGAAAGTTATGACCAACCTAGACAGCATATTAAAAAGCAAAGACATTACTTTGTCAACAAAGGTCCATCTAGTCAAGGCTATAGATTTTCCAATAGTCATGTATGGATGTGAGAGTTGGATAGTGAAGAAAGCTGAGTGCCAAAGAATTGATGCTTTTGAACTGTGGTGTTGGTGAAGACTCTTGAGAGTCCCTTAGACTGCAAGGAGATCCAACCAGTCCATCCTATAGGAATCAGTCCTGGGTATTCATTGGTAGGACTGATTTTGAAGCTGAAACTCCAATACCTTGCCCACCTGATACGAAGAGCTGACTGATTGTAAAAGACCCTGATGCTGGGAAAGATTGAGGGCAGGAGGAGAAGGGGACGACACAGGATGAGATGGCTGGATGGCATCACCTACTCGATGGTCATAGGTTTGGGTGGACTCCGGGAGTTGGTGATGGACAGGGAGGCCTGGCGTGTTGCGGTTCATGGGGTCACAAAGAGTCCGGCATGACTGAGCAACTGAGCTGAACTGAACCGCAAAAATCTCCTCCCTGCTGTTAGTTTTTCTTTCACTATACACTCTGCAACGTGATCTTTATTAAAATCAAGGCTGATGTATCCCTCATTTTCTCAGTATATCTTCTATTCCTCACAGAATAATGTGCAAAATTCCATTAGACAGTGAGCCTCTCACTGATAAGAACCATGCTAAATTGATGTTCTGACCTCTGGGAGACCATGATGAATAGATGAGTATGTGGGTAGACCAACAGATAGATAGAATAATGAGTAGAACTATAGTATACCAAGATTTCTGGGTCCTGAAAATCACTGTGGTCTTAGAAGCAGAAGTAGGAGGCTGTGGGGGATTGGACAATTCCTGGTTCTACCCCTGGAGAGACTAGAGCTTGAGTGATGGGTAAGTGGAATAAAAACCTGATCTGAATCCCTGGTTGGTACTCTATGAATGAAAGATGGAAAACTGAGTAGACGTTTGCATTCCTTTATAGTATTTATTCAAGTTAAAATTCACACCCTGAGCATCAATCACTAAGCTTTTGACAAGGGACACTTGGGTTAGGTTAATAAGTAGCAAGAAAATGACCTGGCTCATGGGACACCTAATGACAAAAATATCTCTTTCTGGAGGAATCTACTTCCTGTTCCTTTTGATTCCATATTTTAGAGTTTTTACTTGGCTCTTAGTGTTTCCTCTCCCTGAAATATGCTCCATTTTCTCCCTACAGTTCCAAGATTGCTCTCTTTTTTAATACTTCTTCTCCAATCTCTTTGCCAATCTTTTAACCTTACTCTGCCCATCTAATAGTAGTCTGCATTAAATTGTTCTCTTACCTTAAAAAGAAAGTGTTCTCTAATTAGTTTGGTGTTGGTTTTATGTCTTTGCCAAGGTTAGGCTGTATCATGGTAACTAAAAAACCCCAAATCCCAATGGTTTTAACACATAAAAGTTTGTTTTTCACACATGTGATATTTGTTGTGGGTCCTTGCCTTATAAGTAATGGCTTAGGGATCCAAGCTAGTTCCATCTTATGACCATGAATTCAACATGTGACTCCTGAGCTTGCCGCTCTTAAGACCTTTGAACTGGAAGTAAGCAATTCCATTTTTTAGCATCAGGAGTCCATTGGTTAAAACCAGTCACATGGCCTCAACTTAAGTACAAGGGAAGCTAGACAAGTAGTGGAACCCAAGGACTTTTTGGTGAGCACTACTGTCTCTGACCTTTTTAATTTTAATTTAATTTTTTAAGAGTTTTTCACAATGAGTACCCATCCTCTAATCAGCCTTTATTTTTTAATGGAAATTTGTAGTATTTTATTTTATTTTATTTTGACCATATCATGTGGCCTATGGGATCTTAGTTCCCAGACCCTTGGCGGTGAATGTGAGATGTCCTAACCACTGGACTGTCAGAGAATTCCCTCTGCCACTTTTTATTTCCTTTAGTAGAGTATATGCTCCTTCACCATAGGGAATGTGTTTCTCATTTTTTATATCTATCCTTTAATATCCAGTCCAAAGTCAAGGTGTTGACCATCAAGTTGTTACTCCTTCTTCCTAAATATGAATATTTCAACCCAACTACAGTCCTTGATAGTGTAGGATGTGGTAAAGATACTAACCATCATGCATTTGAAATAGCTCTTAGATGCTTCTTTTTTTTGTGTTTGTGGAAATTATGTCTTCTTTGGATGTTGTCTTCCCTGGGTTCAGAGACCTTTGATATTTCACACTCAATATCCCTTAAATTTGTCTTCATTCATCCTCAAAATAATAATTAGTTGGAAAAAATGTGGTTCATTTTTAAAAGTAATTCATTCATATTAATATTTGACTTTTAAAAGGGTCCTTTAAGTTTATTTTTTTCTAAGACAAACTGTATGACTTGGAAACACGTTTGAAGGTTGGGTGATTAGTTTATGTCTTAACATTTGAGGATTTGCATAGACATAAAGAGAAGGCGGTTCTAATCTCTTTTTTGCTGAACTTGAGTTGACTTCTTCACATTCACCATGGCAACTTCAGTGATCAACATGAACGTGGATTCTGAGGTGTGCTGCCAAAACTTCCCAACCTTAATAATGAATAGGTATGAACTCCATTATGAGAGACTTTCTCAACAAGTCACTGCAAAACTGATGTAATTCTAGAGTGGCGTTTCTTTCTCACAGTATGCTACCGTGGAGGTCTTGCCCTAGATTGCAACCTTTGGGGGCATTTGTGTTTTTTTCCTTATTGCAATATATGGCTGAACTCCTCTTGTCCCCTTCTTATTTTGATGTTGATCAACATAGCTTGCTTTACATTCTCTTGTTTTAAACAAAGAAAGTAACATTGGAAGGCAAATATTGCTGGAGCAGATGACTTCGGTTTAATTCATCTTTTCCTTTAGGGGGAGTGCAAGCCTCAGCTGCTCCAAGATGTAATTGAAGCAGATCCCCAGTTGCTTATCTGTTTAATCACTCTTTTATGTAGGCCAGGTTGCTGCTTCTGCTGCAGACACTCCTAAAAGTATCCTTGGTGTCATCATGGCTAAACCTGCAAGATTGCTACCTAGAGCCTGCACCCCAAATTGCCATCTGAAATAACTCTTTTATAAGTAGTACTGCAGTATTTGGGCTTCCCTGCTAACTCAGCTGGTAAAGAATCCGCTGCAGTGCGGGAGACCCCTTTGATTCCTGAGTCAGGAAGATCCCCTGGAGAAAAGGGGTAAACTACCCACTCCAGTATTCTTGGGCATCCCTGGTGGTTCAGATGGTAAACAATCTGCCTGCAATGTGGCAGACCTGGTTTCGACCCCTGGGTTGTGAATATCCCCTAGAGGAGGGCATGGCAACCCACTCTAGTGTTCTTGCCTAGAGAATCCCCACGGACAGAGCAGCCTGGTGGGGTCCATGGGGTCACAAAGAGTCGGACACAACAGAGCAACTAAGCACAGCACAGCACATTGCAGTGTTTTATCATAAGAGATAAACTTTTAGAATATGATTTTATCCTTCTACCACTAGGCATTTTATCACATAACTTTTATGTAAGCTGAAGCTTAATCATTGATTTCATAACCAAGAAAATGACTTTGGTTCTATTTAACATTATTTAAAGTCTTTTATATAAATTAGTTGTCTTTTTTAACTTATCAAGACAATTTTATATTCTAGAGTAATTATTATTCCTTCCATTTAATTATTTGGGTCAATTTAATGATAGAAATGAGACTTCCCCGGTGGCTCAGATGGTAAAGTGTCTGCTTACAATGCCGGAGACCTGGATTCAATCCCTGGGTCAGAAATGGCAACCCATTCTGGTATTCTTGCCTGGGAAATTCCATGGACAGAGGAGCCTGACTGGCTACAGTCTGTGAGGTTGCAAGAGTCACACATGACTTAGCAACTAAACCACCACCACCAGTCTTACATTAATAATTGTTAGAGTGAACTGAAAACTCTTAAACGGTTCGATCCTTGTTAGAGCTCCTGAAAAGACGTGAAATCAAAGCCTCTTTCCAAGTATTAGCTATGTTTTTGTCTTTTCAGAATACTGCTGTAGATCTGAGTGGTGAAAATAGGGTTTGTGCAGCTTCCTTCAAAATTTGATCAGTCCTACTGCCTTTCAGTTTTAATGTTTCATAAAAATAGAACATTAGCCATGATGATGAAGAACCTTCAAAGGGTTTCCTGGTAATTACTTTCCTGTGATCCCTTTTGAGACAAATGGTCTTACTGGGCACCAATTTGTTTAGTCTTAAGAAATAGAACTTCGGACGAGAGACAAAGCTGGTTGTGCAATATTGTATGCATTGAGAGCCACTTGTATTGGAAAACGAATATAATAGGGCTGAAGTTTATGTTTAAACAAATGAATGATATGAATCTAAAGTCTCAGTGAAAATCATTCGTCTTACACAAATATGTGCGCTGTGCTGGCATTGAAGATGGAGTTCTGCTCAGGCTCCAAGCACCTCAGTAACAGCACTTCTCTGAATTACATTAAGCCAGTTGGGACATGATGAAAGAATGCAAGGTATAAACCCCTTGAGGGCCTGTGAGTCACCATCTAGAAAGGTTCTTGAAAGGGTAAGAACATTTTATAGTTTGATCAATAGGAGCCTGAGAAATCGGCTGCAGGGTAAGGGCAAGTTGAGGATTAAAAACTTTTGGAAACTTGAAGAATTGAATTACCATTCTAAGGAAATTTCCAGAAGAAAAAAAACAGTAAAAGAGAGATCTTTTGTCATATCTCAACCACCCACCTTTCTGTTTGGTCAGAATTCAGCCAAATAATTTGATAGTCATCAGCTCTTATTATCCTCATCCTGATGTGAAACTGTGATGCACCAAGAATGTTTTAGAGCTCCCAGTGCCCGCCAAAGTAGCTTTGGGTACATATCAAGAGGAAATGAAGGATGGTGTTGTAGATTTCAAAATCAGAGCAACTTTTCCATAGAATACATCACCAGAAGAGGTTGTTATTCTATTTTCCTGTCCAGAATTGACTTTTACTTTAAACATGTATGAAACACTGTGTTGCAGTTGGGTTTTTTGCTCTCTCATCACTGTTATTTTTGTAAAAATTATAGCTGCTGCGTTGATATGGTTATCAGAATTTAGATCATGTTTGTAAAAGGGCCCATCAGTCTGATGGCATGACCACTGGAACAAGTACAAAAGTATAAATAAAGGAGCCTGGTTAAGAATTTCTGAACTCAGAACAGATTCTAAGAGTTATTTCTAGTCCTTTGGCTTTTGCCCTCTCCTCAGAATATTTACAGAACCCTGCCATGAAATATGACTAAATAAAACCTCAGACTTTTAAGAGCCACTATTTATGTGCTCTGCCCAGCATGAGTGGATCACAGTGTGAACTGCTTTATGCCAAGTCCATGGAAGAAATGAGCCTTTTTTCTGGATGGCAGTGGGGAGGGTGGGGGTGATGTGGTGGACAGGACGACAGGGAGTAGGGGCAAGGAAAGGGTAAGCCCCCATTAAGGACTCAGGCCCCCAGAGTTGGAGTTGTCCAAGCACGAAGCCCCTTGTCCATTTTCCAATCTGGGTTACACAGAGGAGCTTCTGTGAAAAGCAGGTACATTCAACAAGAATTAGGAGGAAAGCTTGATGAGATGCAAAGAAGGAAAGCAGGAGACAATAGGCAGCAGGAGAATTAAGGAGGGAGTGTTGGGTATGGTGGTCAGCCAAGTCTAGTTTTTTCCTTTGGTGACCAGTCCCATTCATACCTTGCCTGGACCTTACCTGCTTTGTGTTTTGTGCTCAGTGCTCACTCATGCCTGCAGCTGGCTGGCTTGAACCAAGCAGCAAGACAGGACGGGCCTGTAAATGAGGAGCTTCTCTTCCCTGGATCTGTTTTCTAGGTAAAGATGTGCAGGTATATGCATAGCTAGACCATCACCTTAGTTATGGTCATTTCCTCTTCCTGAGGAAACCCAGAGTACTTCTGGAATGTGATGTGCCAACTACTGCCATTTGGGCTATCCTAGGTTGTATGCTAAAAATAATATATATTTAAACATATTGTAACAGATCAACTTCACCAGGACATAACAACAATTCTGTGCAGTGTCAGAAAAAAAAAATTCTGAATTAAGATGTGCGCTCATTTTTAAACACTGACCCTGAAAGATAGGTGATTTTCCCGTTGACAGGTCATCTGGAAATATCAAAGCTTTCCTCATCTGGCTTGGATGGAAAATTTAAACTCTCCTTCTGTTTGGTGCTTCTTGCTGTCTGTGATTTCCACTTCAGGCACTCTCTCTAACTCACAGTAGAAGAAAGTAGTCTAGGGCTTTTCTGGCAGGTAGGTCTTGCTGGTTAAACCAGTGTAACAGGTATCACAGCTTGTCTGTTAGGAACCTGAGTTCACTTAACCTGGGCTCTCAGTCTGGGCATGGTATCCAGCCGAATGGCGCTTTCTTAGACCCTCTCCCTATACAGCTTCTCTTAGGCAATCTTTCTTCTGAAACTTTGCCTATTTCTAGCAGAGGAGACAGGAAACAGCTTTCTGTCCTTTGAAAAGGCCAACTTCAGACCTGGCAAAGATGCCTTCATAGCAGTTATGTAGGAAAGTTAGGATGATAGGGTTGACATTGAAAAAGAAATGCAGGCTTTGCTTTTCTCCAGAAAGGTGACTTTTTGCTCATGCATCTTCAGTTCCATTAATCAGGTGTAGTCCTTTAAAAAGCAGAAAGGCCCAAAACCTCCTGTTCCATGCCCCAGGCAGTCTTCCTGTGTAAAGCAGTCTGACAGCTACTCAGGTGTTCTGGTACTTTTCCCCTTGAACTCTGGTTCTGAGGCTTCATGGAACCTCTATCAGAGGCTCATTTAGTCTACAGAGCCCTCTTTTAGAACTACCCTTTCTCTCCTGATGTTCCCATCAGTGTCTTCTTCTCAGATCCTTCATCAGAGGATCATTTTGGTTGGCAAAAAATATAGCATTGGCTCAAAATGATGAGATTTTTTCTACAGTCTGGAGAAATTGTAATATACATAAGTACTGGATATGGGGGAAGGAAACAAAAATAATCCCCACCAGCTCTTCCGTATTCAGTGTGTCTTTCCTCTCAGAGATACCCTTTTCCCTCTGCAAAGTTATTCTCTTGCATATCTCAGGGCCCTTCCTAACTGTTAGTCATTTTCAGGAACTGAAATGTAATGGAGTTTGTCATTTCTATTTCTAAACAGGTAAATTGGGATGAAAAGAAAATTAGCATTGGGACTGAATCTTGTCCGTTTTTAATTTCCATCTTTAAATCAATCTGTATCCCTCCCCCCAAATAAAACGAAAAGAAACAGCCACTTATCACAAAATTCATATGCAATTTGTATGTGTTAGATTTGCAATTGTTACACTAATTGTAATATAGGCAATTGTAATATGTTTGTAACATGCTGTGTGTAGATTCTTAAAGCTGAGTATGTTGAAAGAAAGGCTCCCGCCTAGCTTTCTCTTATGTACATAAACTTGGTGCAAGTCCCTGTTTCAAGGAGCTTTATGTGGTTGGACTGAAATTGCTTAATAAACAATAGAAAAAGTTAAGCTTAACCTAGAAGTCATTTAGTACTATGAGTCACTTACCTGGCAGCCAATAACGCAAGAGAACCTGGTTGCAAAACAATTACTAGCCCAGCCTGAGGGACCTTGGAAATATATTAACAGGTATCGTTAGGAAAACAAAGCAGTAGTGTTCTACCACGCTGCAGAGAACAAGCTAAGATTGCTAACTAAACAAAACAACTTCACTGACAATGCCAATTTTTACATTTGTTTCAGAACAAGGAACGCTCAAACCAACGGAGGTAAGATTATCGTTTACATTTTTCTTACATAACTTTTGCATTTCAGATTGTTTGCAAACTTAAGCAGGCTCAAACCCCTAAAATGTTAAATGTACCTTTTAAAATGGATAGAAACAGAGCTAGAGTGAGTAATCAAGTGCTTTTGAGTAAAATGCACAGGTTAAATAAGAGGAGTTTTCAGATACCATCTGAAGATCTTAGGCAGAGGAAAAATGTGAATATTTCATCTAAGAATGTGTGTAAGATGCGCATTTCAGAATCTTAGGTACTCATTTATTCAGGTAAATTTCAAATAAATACTGTAGCAATGTTGTAGCACTAATCTGGTGGAGGTACCTTTCACTTGTTTCCAGCTACAGAATTCCACAAACCCTGAGGCTTATAAAACTTATTGCATCTGAAGGCATTCCCTTGGAATAAATCTTTTTGATCCTGCTGGGACAGGAGAAAGGGTGGCCCTCATCCTAGGATAAAACAGTGTCGCTGCCTGACATTCACTAGTACTAAGAAGTTCTAGCATTCTTCTAAGGATGTGCTTGTATGTTTCTGCCAGTTTTCCACCTAATGATTTGTATCATGTCTTCTTGATCAAATCAGAAGCTGATAACATTTCCTTTGGTTTAACAGATTCTGAGGTCTGATGGCTTAGAAGTATGAGATCCCTGTCACCTCTCAGAATAAAGCACTTTTAAGTAAATAGAAAAGAATGAAAAATGTGGCAGATTACAGGCAACTAGTGCCTTGGCCTTCAACCAAAAGTAATATATTTCTTACTTGACCTCCCCAAAAAATCATAACAAAGAAAACTAAAATGTAAAAGGTCTGTGATTAGTAATATGAACCCAAAATACAATAATCTGAGACTTTCAGAATAAAGGCAAGTACATTCTTTATCAAATTATTTTAGCATATACAACTATATCTGATTAAGAGTGGTATAATATTAGTATGTTTTTAATAGACTGGTATTTACATTGTTGCTAAAAATAATGAAAAGTATAGCAAGAGGTCAAACAAGAGGTAAACTGCTTTCACTTTTTTGCATCAGCACGTCATTTGTGCGTATCGGAAACCAAGAATGTGATGTGAGAAAATTCACGTGTACCCTTTCAGTGTTATCCGTCGGCTATATTTTAGACTTTAGAATCTAGCTCAAGGAATGCATAACAGGATAATAATATTTTAAAAATAGGTCATGCAAGTTCTGCTAGGGCTAAAATAATTAATGTAAACTTTTTTTAGTGTTTAGTTGACAGGTAAGATTTTTCATCAGGACTATAAGAATTCTTCCAGCAGTGCGAGTGAAGATTTTAGAAAGTAGCCTTCTTTTTCTTCTCTCACACTATTATTAGATTATTGAGACAGATATCCTTGTAGAGCTTTGAACTGTAACTCAATATCACTTTACATTTATACTGTTAGATATATGTATTTTTCCCCCCAGGGAAGATGATTTCACTTGATTTTATTTAAGTAATGAGAAATGGGTGTATTTGCAGAAAAGAAAATGTGCTAATAATAAGTGGTTAATAATTTTCACACTGGTACAAAATAACGATACAAAAAAAATGCTCTCCAGGCATTTAATACTCTTAAAAATTATACATTAAGCCTATTATGAAAAGAATTCATTTTCACATTGATTTTTTTTTTAAGGTAGCATCTGTGTTTTAGGGACTTGCTTAACTTTTGATTATAATAAGTGTAATTTTTCTTTAATGTGTGATTCTGCTAATAATCTCTACTTTGAATGGATAATTATAGTGAAATCTTATACTGGCCAAGCTATTTGGAAACTTTAGCTTAGCATAGGAAGAACTGTAGCAAAGAATGTTAAGAAACATCTTTCACTCCATGCCTCCCCACTACAACTTTGTGAAAGGTGTATTCACTCTTAACACACATGCTTATGTGATGTTTGGGAGTCTTTCCAAAAGTAAACAATGAAGCCCTATTGTAAGCTCCATGAATTCTGCTGCCTCTCTGTTGGAGGTCTTCTTTTTCCTCCATGGACCGATTTGTCCTATTCTCTTCCCCTTTCAATAGCCATGATTATGAGGTTTTAATGTATACTTCATTCTCAGGGTAGGTCAGTAGCCACAGGATCCATCTTCCTAACCTGGGATGTTCTTCTGCATCCCATTTTGGAGGGGACCTTCAGAAGCAACTTCTAGCTCCAGAAAGCAAGGCTGTCATTACATATCTATCAGTGTTTAGTGTATGTATATATACTTCTGACCTATTCCTTAATGTAGGTTTTTCTGCCTAGTAAGTAGAGGAACCAAAGCCAGTTTCATATAGCAAATGAATCTTTCCTTGTTTTGTTGGTAAAAATCAACAGAGAGAATTAGGTTTCCCTCAAAAAGAGACAAGAAGAGAGGTTCTTGGGGAATACAGAAATTTCTTTTAGAGAAAGGCAAGGTAATAGATAATGAACCTAGAAATAAAATTAGGTTGGTTTGTTGTCTCCTCCCTCCCACCTCCCACTTCTTGGTAAATCAAAAGAAGTTTGAGAATGTTCTGAAGACTGATTGTCCTGATCTCATGGGGGAGGGGGATCACCAAGAGCTCCCAGTGTGGCCACTCGATGAACCCCTCTCTTCCTCCTGGGATAGATCTTGTTCAGCTCTGTCTCATGCTTTTGAGAATATAAGAATATATGTTGGGGAGAAGAGTATTTTCAATGGGATATGACAGAAGAACAATTGAAATTTGCATTTTGAAATTGTATAAATGTGTTCTGAACATTTCAAAATTTTTTAGAATATATAAAATATTTTTAGGTGCTTTTAAACTGTAATAAATTGCAAACTCTCAAAATGCACTTGACCTAAGTTGCTAAAATTTTCTCATTCTCTTTTTTTCAATGCACCATATCATAGTTTTGTTCCACTGCCTACTTTTCCTGTAGAAAAGTTTGCTTTCAGGGTTCCTGGTTTCCATAACTTGCAGGAGGAAAAACCTAAAATATAGTAGTAGTACAGTACTTTAGTAGAAAAAATTTATCATTTACCTGAGCTTAAACATTCAAAATATCATGAAATTAATAATAATGACAATAATAATCAGCTATGACTTAATAGTCCTTGCTGTGTGTCAGGAACTGTTCCAAGCACTTAACATGAATTAATATGTTTCTCACCACAAATGCTATGAAGTAGGTAGTATTAATATCTCCATTTTATAGATGAAGAAACAGACATAGAGACTTTTGCTCCCAATCAGATGCCGAGTGACAGGGAGGGTCTGAATTTGAACTTGGGCAGTCAGATTCTAGAATCCATATTCTTAATAATTGTGCTGCGTTCCCTATTTTAATCTCAACTTCAGGGTCCTACAGAGTTGCTCTTGAACTCAAGCTCTCTTTTTCACTTTCTAAGTTAATATTTTTAAATAGTTCTAAGTTAGGGATGGTAGGAATAAGACCCAAAGAGTGAATTCCTTTCTTGCCTTCCAAGTGCTTCGACAGTAGGGAGAGTAAGAGTAGTCGAAAGACAGCGTCTGTTGTACGTTAAGAAAATGAAGGGAAATGTAGACAGTAAACAGCCATAAGACATTCATCAATATATATTTTCCTGTTTAAAATATAGTCATTTATATAGAGAACTCCAAACATTTTATAAAATTTTAGAAGTTTTCTTGAAGGCAGTTTTCTTCCAAGTTATTGGGTATGAACCTGTAACTTACCATGTTTTCCCTTTTGGTGCTTGGCTATCAAGAAGCCCAGTGTGGTATTTTCTTCTCACTCACAATGAGTAAGGAGAGGCTCTCTTTATACTAGTTTTTTCTTCCCCTCAGTATAGTCATCCAGCTTGTTCAATGTAGCTTTGATGCTGACTTAATGGTCATATTAGGCTTTAACAAATGCATTTTAAAAGTAGTTAGGTTAGAAGCGAAGTTTATATTTTTAATAATTCTCCAATTTGATTTAACCTGAGAAACCCTGACATCTGCCTTGAGGCCCATTTAACTTATGAACAAAAACAGCAGGGGGAACCCTAAGAAAAGCCCATGGTTAATGTGAGCTTGGCAAAACCACTTCTTCTCTGAATGAAACCAGGGCTCCATACACAGGCACAAACCCCAACACATGTAGAAAGAAAATTGCTCTTGTGAAAATCTGAATTATATTGTAATTAGACGGGGAGCATTGCATTCAATTATATAACAAAAGTGAAAATGAAGTTCTTATTAATTAGTGAGGTTGCGATAGTTATTAGGTAGGAATGAATTTAATGCTTATAAAATCAAATGTGTAACCACACATTTTCAAAGATTTAAAACCTTTTTTGTTTTGCAACTCATCTATAATTTTTGTATTCACAATTTTTCTTATGGATTCCTTTTCTGTAATAAGAATTTACTTTCATGGTTTACAAGCTGCATGTCTATTTTGTTTCTTAAAGTATTCAGACATCACTGATCCATAATTAAACTACCATAAATCTCATAATTAAACTATCATCCCAAGCTGAAAATCAGAGCTTGAGATCTTTGTTTTGAGGTTGTATACTTTCTCCAGTCTGTGGTCTGTCAGGCTTAAAAAATGCTGCATTAGAATTTTGGAGATCAAAACGCTTTGCTGGAAGCATTTTCTAAGCAAAAATGACTACCTAGGCTTTGTTTTTATAATTCCTATAATATGGCTTAAAAAAGTGAGTCATAATCCTCAGAGATGGTGAATGAAAAGTATTTCTTTCCATAGTGTTGTATCAATGATTTAGCAATTGGAAGACATTAGAGAAACAAAAATTATAAAAAGAAACTGAAACTAAGTGTTTTGATCAAATTTAGTAATATTCTTATTTTTTTAAATTTATAATGAGTATAATTGATTTACAATGTTGTGTTAGTTTCTGCTGTACACAAATACCCACTCTTTTTTAGGTTCTTTTCCCTTAGGGCATTACAGAGTATTGAGTTCCTTGTGCTATGCAGTTGGTCGTTATTAGTTACCCATTTTACATATAGTAGTGTTAAATGGAGGAAGTGCAACATTCATTGGATTTCCAGAGTGTCGCAAAATAATACAATTTGATAACACAAAGTCTTTGTTTTGCCTTTCTGCACAGAAACGGACTAATGGACTCCGAAGAACCCCCAGACCAGTGGATCCAGGTAACTAAACATCTATAATTATTTCTTTGGTTAAGTGATTGTGAAAGCGTATGGGAATTGCAGTAGAAAGTCAGACAGATTGTTGGTCTTTGTTCTTTGGAGTTTGGTATATAATCTGTGACCAGGAGGTGACCGTCTACTGTGTCAATCGTTCACCTAAGACGGTGTCATGTGATGAGTAACCGTCAGTGACCCAGTCTTGCCACAGTCAGCAGCGGAGCTGGTTACTTGCTTCCTGAACAGCCCCAGGGCTCTTGGTTAATGCTCCCAGTTCCAACACCCTTTCCTCGTTTCCTCCCAAACCTGGAAAAAATCACCAGCAAACTGGCACTTAAAAAAACATCTTGTTCTGAGGGGGTGAGGGAGGTCATAAACTAAACAACTTTGCACTCTCCCTATTTGGGAAAATACTTTTCTTTATTCTGTATCTGTACTATTTTATCATAGAAGAATGAATTGAAGGACTTTGTGAACAAGTGTCCTCTCCAGAGACCAGTTTTTTGTCTGCAGAGAGCTTTCAGTTGTTTCTTGTTTAGTATCATGAAGTTGACTCTGTCATTATTTTCATACAATTATTTTTCATCCATTAAGCAGTGCCTTCCACAGTTTAGTTATCAAAGATTTGTTATATATGGTCATATTATTGTGGGTAAAAGGTGTTCATGGCTAAAGGATTTCCAGTATATGAACTTGATAATAAATCAAGTGGAACATGAAATATCGAGTAGTCTTGCTGGAAAATAATCTAGATTATGTGTTTTGTTTTCTCATTGTAAACAATGTTCACCTAGTTATAAAGTTTAGCTTTCAAAGCATTATAGCTTTTAACTGAAACCACACCCCTGGTAGCCATGCCAGTTTATGAGCTGTTTGAAAAGGTTTGTAGGAGCTTTGTTGCCTCTGGCTAGAAATTGCCTCACTTGTGTCCTGAGATCAGTTTAAATCTTTTAAGTACAGAACAAAATTAAGGCCATTTTAAAAACAATAGGAGATCTGGCTTATTCTTTTATTGGTTCTGACTTTCCCAAGACAACGCTCTTTGTGGAGAAGATTCAGCAATAATATTTTAAAGTGACATCTGCTCAATTTAGTAGGAGTATATGACTGTGAACATAATATTTTTCTTTATGTTGTACAAGTTATAGTATTTCTGTTTCTGTAAGTTGTCTAAACTTTATAAATATTATTTTAAAATATTTCCTTTTCTTCTATGGGCATTTTTATCTAATCTGTTTTCCACCAACGAAATGCACTTCTACATTTATAGTGTGTCAGTAGGAACACATTTTGTTAACAGTGTACGTTATAGCTAAAATTTTTAGGAGCGCTTAAATTATTCAAAGGTAGGTGTAATGAATTTACTGATAATAAATATGGCAAAGTAGATCAATAGAAGTATCTTACTTAATCCTAAAGGTGATGGCTTTCTGCAGCTGTAACTCTCCTGGTATTTCTGTTTGTCCAAAGTTTTTAGAACGTCATGAAGAATAAACTTACAAACACAAAAGAAGTGGTGCCATATGCTATGTGTTTTTTTGGGGAAAAAAAAATATATATATACACACACATAGCTTTCCATTAGGTATATTTGAGTGCTTTCTCATTTTTTTCTCACTTTCGAAAAGAAAGCAAATAGTTGAAGATCTTCCTTGTTCTAGATACTAATGTAATAATCACTTCTCCCTGTAAGGTGTCTTTTGATGTTGGGCTTGAATTATGTATTTAGAGATGGTTGTCTTTTGTATCCTTGCTCTTTCTGTTTCTTTCTGTTTATTACTTTTTGTTGGCAAGTTGGAAAGCTTTTTTGCTCAAAATAAACCCTTGCTTGACAATTATCAGACTGTCTTACTCTGAGTTGATCCTCATGTAACTATGGTTAAAATTTTCACAGTTGTGTGGAAGATATTCCACTCTGGGATATTTAAACAAGGGATCAATAAAATCAAGATTTCCTAAGCATGGACAAACTGCTTCCCAAAAGCATTATTTGCTATCAGTGTTTTTACTGATAAGTAGAAGGACTGAAAGGTCCTTTTATCTTTTGTCTTTTGGCTATTTTATTTTCCAAAGTGTTAGTACATAGACTGCTTTCCAGCGACTCACTAAGGGTGACTTGTAGGAAAAAATGGATAAAAAATATTTGGAGGACAGGTGTAACCACTTCACCAGATCCAAATTTCAGAGCTATATATACAAGGGTAAATTATATATCTTCTCCATAGACCGTTTGATTTGGAAAGGAACTTAATGCATAGCTGTTTGGATAGTAGTTTTATGGAACCAACTTCAGTCCACTCACCCTAGAGCGTTAAAGCCGATCTGCTGACACCAGACTCTGTTGAAGTACAGTGTTTATGGCAGACATCAAGCAAGGATAACAGGCAGCTCATGCTCAAAAGCCCCGAACTCCCAAATGGCTTTCAGGAAAGGGATATTCAAAGCAGTTGTGAGGGAGGAGGTTGTAGAGTGTGTGATCAGCTTGTGCATTATTCTTGGATTGGTTGGCATCAAGTTGAAGTTTCAAATATCATCAGCCTTCTTATTGAATCAGTGTAGGATCTATGTTCTTGTGGTCAGTGTTTTCATCTGGAGGGTATCTGCTTCCTGTAAAAACAACTCAGGAATGTGTGTCAGGCCTCTTTCTATGTCTTTCAGAGAACTTTGAGTTTAGTGATTCTGCCATGTGGCAGATTTATAGTCCAAATTGTTAGCAGTTCCCCACCCAACAGATATTCTTTGCTGCTGCACTTCTCATTTCCTAATCATTAACTCTTGAGCCAGTCTTTGAGATTCAGAGGAGCCTGGGAAACTAAAGCAAAAGGCTTTTATGTCGAAGGATAAGGACACGAGGGGGGCTTGCTTATAGTTTTAGGAGGTGCTTAATAGGTATTTGTTAAATGAATGGCTATATACTTCTTCTGCATGCACCAACTCCTTTGTTTTTTAAATTCCTCCTGCCCACCAAAATTTCCTAGTACCTCTATACTCTTTCTTTGTTCCTGTGCTTCCTGCTCTCCTCTATACCATGACAATAAGAATCTGTTTTCTTTCTTATTGACTTGTTCACATTAAAAAATTTTTGTATGAATGGAATTATATAGTATGTACTCTGTTTTGTTTTGTTTCTTAGACTGATTACTTTGGAGTTCATCTGTATTTTAATTGAAAGTTTATTCCTTTGTGTTCCATGTGTATTGATATAACACAGTGTGTTTATCCATTCTCTTACTGATGACATTTGGGTTGATCTCAGTTTTTAATTCTTACAAATAAAATTTCTATGAACATATTAAAAAAAGTTTTCTCCCGCTGATAAATTAGACCAATATCCCAAAGAATATGGAATAGTCCAGTGATAGGAACCATGGCCCTGAGCCACATTGCCTAGGGTGGGGACCAAGCTTAGCTGTTTACTTGCTATTGATGTTTGGCAATTTGGTTCTTCTCTGTGCTGTAGTTTACTGATCGGTGAAAGGAGATTAATAATAGTACTTACTTACAAAGTTGTTTAGCGCTTTACATTGTAATAAAATGTTGTGTCATTTTATTATATACATGAAAAGTATTGTCAAAAGATGACTTTGTATTAGAGTATATTATTTAACGTTGACCATTTTGTCATGTGTAGGAGAATCAAAAGTATTTGCCAGTTATTTCTTTATAAAGAAATCCAGAATTTTATGTTGAATCCTCAGTGAAGTAGAAGTTACTTTATCACAATCATTTTCAGATTTTCTATCATTGCCTACTTATCTGATGGCTTCCATGATATTTTGCTTATCTTTAATAAGAGACACACTCAACAGTGGTAGTTGAGAGATTGATGGTGAAGTTAGTAGTGTTTGTGGTTGTAATAAACAGAGAAAGAAAGAAAAACTCGCTAGGTTAAAGGTGTATATTGCAGTGCTGTGCTCAGTCATGTCCAGCTCTTTGTGACTCTTTCGACTGTAGCCCACCAGGCTCCTCTGTCCATAGGGTTTTTCAGCAAGAATACTAGAATGGGTTGCCATTTCCTCCTCCAGGGGATCTTCCCAACTCAGGAATGGAACTCATGTCTCCTGCATTGGCGGGAAAGTCTTTACCTGCTGAGGTGGAGTTCTGTTCAAACGATGAAAGATGTGAGATACAGATTTGCATTGTGTCTTTTTTGCACATTTAAAATATTCACTTTTTATTATTATAGTTAATTTTACAGGTAGTATTTATAGATATGGCTTTGCAATTTAGTTTGCTTTTTCTTATCTTCTATTACATGCTAAGAAATTTTATAAATTTATGATCTTGACTGCATTTATAAATATAGTAATGCATTAGATGCAGATTCTAGTAGCTCTTTGGTTTTTTAAATATAGCAGAGTATTTTCATCAGATTGTACTTTTCTTCCTGAGACAGATGTTGGTTTCAGGAAAATAGCACTTGTAAGAGACAGATCAATTATTTCAGGAAAATGGAGGTGCTAGGCTTTTTCAAGAACATGAGATCATAAATCTCAAGAAAATTTGAGCACTGGTGTAATATTTTTCACCTAAAGTGGCACCCAAGGTCAGAGTTACCAATTAAATTTTAATACTGAGCTTTAAAATATCCTTTTGAGTATAGAAGATAAAAATTTCTTTTAGTTTGCATGTGGTGACTCTGTATACCAGGACATGTGTTCCTTTAATCAACTCCATGGTTTTAGACTATTGCAAAATTATCTCATATTCGTGGAACTCATAGTATTTTATATTCAAGTCCACAGTCTCTAGTTTTTTAAAAAATCAAGCCTTTGTTCTTTGTCACACTGCCTAAAGATTAGAGGGAGATGGGAAATTTCAGTTCAGTTCAGTTGCTCAGTTATGTTCGACTCTTTTTTCGACCCCATGGACTGCAGCACACTAGGCTTCCCTATTCATCACCAGCTCTGGGAGCTTACTCAAACTCATGTCCATCGCGTCGGTGATGCCATCCAACCATCTCATCCTCTGTCATCCCTTTCTCCTCCCGCCTTCAATCTTTCCCAGCATCAGGGTCTTTTACAGTGAGTCAGTTCTTTGCATCAGGTGGCCACAGTATTTGTTTCAGCTTCAACAACAGTCCTTCCAATGAATATTCAGGACTGAGTTCCTTTAGGATGGACTGGTTGGATCTCCTTGCAGTCCAAGGGACTCTCAAGAGTCTTTTCCAATACCACAGTTCAAAAGCATTAATTCTTCAATGCTTAGCTTTCTTCATAGTCCAACTCTCACATCCATACATGACTACTGGAATAACCATAGCTTTGTTTGGGGATAGCATTTTCCTTCTGATCTTAAGTTACTTACATGATTTGTGATAGCCTTGAATAGTAAATGAATAGAGTTCTTTCTGAGAACTCTTGCATCTCATGCACTCATTGTTAACCTCTTAAATACAAAAAGGAAAAAATGGCTTAGAAACATAGTCTCTTCTCATTCACTGAGGAGACGTTTTACTGCTTCTGAGCAGACATCTTCAAAGATGGTCACTTTCTCTTACAGGTGGGTAAGATTGATAAATAATGCCACTCCAATTTATTCCTATGTTACCAACTTTGTGTTTTATACAAAAATAAACACTAGTCATATCACTGATTATAGAACATGGCTCCTCCCACAATTCTGCCTAAGGAAGGAATAGATACAGGCACAAAGTCTTGATTGCATAAATGCATGCAGATTGAGAGTATATATATATATAATATTTTAATATCTTTTTTATACTCTGATTCATTACTGTATGGCATAGTGTCATAAAAACAATTAGGAAATAGTCTGATAAACATATAAAAAGATCTAATTATGTCATAGGTGCCAGAAGGTAAAAAGAACTGGAAAAGAAAGGAGAAAATATAGGCTAAGATTGCTTTTGAGCTGAGTTGTCTATATATGTTTTCATTTATATATCATTTATATAAAAATTTTTATGCTGATTTTTTACATTGAATTACAATTTAATACATTTTCTGTTAATGTTTTAATTTCAAAATATTGGTTAACTCATTTCAAATCTAAACATAATTGTTGATTGCCTTTAGATTTGCTTTTAAACATCATGCCAATTTGCTCAGTAGAAAAATTTTATCTTCTTAATTACCAAATAGGAAACACTGATGAGAAAAATAGCAGCCCAGGATATTTTTTTTGAAGTACTGATCTAAAAACACATTTTTCTTTTTCTTTGGAAGGAGACAAATGTATACTGTTAAAAGTTTTAAGTGAAATTCTGTGTATATGTGCTTAGTCGCTCAGTCATGTCTGACTCTTTCCAACCCCATGGACTGCAGCCTTCCAGGCTCCTCTGTCAATGGGAATTCTCCAGACAAGAATACTAGAATGGGTTGCCATGCCCTTCTCCAAGGGTTCTTCCCAAACCAGGGATTAAACCCCAGTCTCCTGCTTTGCAGGCAGCTTTACCAACTGAGCCACCAGCGAAGCATTTGCCTATAGTAAATAAGTAATAAAATGCCTGTAGATTTCTTTATTTCCATAATAATCAGTCATACCCACTTCTGTCTTTTCTGTCACCTCTAAAAAGAATTTCTCATCAAACATCAATCCTCATCTAAATATTGGGAGCATAATTGTAAACGTGTAAAAATATATTTCACATTGAAAGAATAAACTTGGGAAAAAACTGGGACAATAGAACCCAGTGATTAAGATTCACTGCAGAGAAATGAGAAATCCAAACTGTGCATGAGTGCTGGGGAGCCTGCTCTGGTTTTTAAAATAGCTGATTTCCTCATGCTTCTATTAAACCACAGACAATATGACTAGTTTTACACTGAGGCATTTGATCCCCTTGTAGTTATTTTTGGGACTGCCTTTCTAATTCCCTTTACCGTGATGATATTTTTCTAAAATGTATATCACAGACCCTTTCTCACATCTTATTTTGGTTTGGGGAGGACTTATTTTTCCCTTTGAAAGCTCATTCCAAACTCACAAAGGGTCATGATTGCTGTTATCTGGCAGGTTTGCCCACACTTTGGGGCAAGGCCAAAGCCCAGTCATTTCCATGGCTCAGGTACTTCCAGCGAAGCAAAAAAGGGGAAAGTGAATGTTTGAAGATTTTTTTCAGGGTGCTTTAGGTGGGTAATACAGCATTAGTTATGTGATTATTGAAATTACAAAACATTTGTTATATATAGAACCTACTCTGGATCATTTATGCACTTCTAACTCATAATTTCTATTATGATAGTAGTTGAAGTGAAGTTGTTCAGTCATGTGCACCTCTTTGCAATCCCATGGACTGTAGCCTACCAGGTCCCTCCATCCATGGAATTTTCCAGGCAAGAGTAATGGAGTCGGTTGCCATTTCCCTCTTCAGGGGATTGTCCCGACCCAGGGATCGAACCCAGGTCTCCTGCATTGCAGGCAGATGCTTTACTGTCTGAACCACCAGGGAAGCCCTATGATAGTAGTTATGTCCTAGAAAATAAAGTGTGTATCTATTACATATTAGAAAAATACTCTGAAATGGAAGTGTTGAACCTGGTGATCTGCTTTTTAACATTTATCATTGAGAAATCATTCTTTACTTAGAAGATCAGGTATGGCCTGAACTTTTTTGATGAACCTGTGGCCCTCATAGTCAAATACTATCCCATTTCAGAAACAAAAGAACATGTCATGTAATGCTAAGTAGGCAAAGAAACATCACAAATTTCTTGTGAGCCAACAACTTCTGAGAACCAGGTAATCTTGTTCCGGAACTTTAGTCTGAAGTAAGGTAAATGAAAGGAAGCAGTTGAGTCAAAAGTATTGTCTTCAAACAGTAATATTTGATACAATATCTGCCTGATACAAGGAAAGAGGACATTAATAAAGGAATCCTTAGTATCATAATCATTTCTAATCTTACATTCCTTCTAAACACAAATAGTGAGAATGGTTATCACATTAATTAGAACACTGGAATGCAATTTGTGGAATTTCTGTCAAAATGACTCATATTGGCAGTTATCTACCTTTTTGTGTATTCCAATCAAGTTGACTTTTAAATTTTTAATTTGAATGAAAAGAAAAACTTAGGTTTAAAAAAAATTTTTTTACATATATCTTTTCTTTTGAGACTGTTTTTTTCTGCAGCAATATTAGAAACATATGAAAGTTTTCCAGTCTTTGAAGACCTTGGAATTTTGTTGGATAGGCCATACAAACATATCCCTGTTGAACAGTAATATTGCATGGTGTATGAGAACCCACCAAAGTGGATGTGGCTGGTTATAAATGGTTTCATTGACCTGCATGGAAAGATATGGGAGACACATTGTGGAATAAAGAAGGGCACAAGAAAAGGAGACAAGATAACTGATAAGCACATCAATCAGAGTGCATTTACATAGAACTACAGCTATTTAAATAAACCTATCAGTCTCTTTCTAGGTGTGATATTCTCAAATGCTGACCTCAATGCTGTGCCACCCAGTGTGCTCATTTTTCAAGTGGAATAAACTCATTATAGAGTATAGACATAAGATGGTTCTACTTATAACATAGAATGATCTCTGTTCATTTCCAAGGCAAACCATTCAATATCACAGTAATCCAAGTCTATGCCCTGACCAGTAACACTGAAGTTGAACAGATCTATGAAGACCTACAAGACCTTCTAGAACTAACACCCAAAAAAGATGTCCTTTTCATCATAGGGGACTGGAATGCAAAAGTAGGAAGTCAAGAAACACCTAGAGTAACAGGCAAATTTGGCCTTGGAGTGAATGCCAAGGCCAAGAATAAAGCAGGGCAAAGGCTAATAGAGTTCTGCCAAGAGAACGCACTGGTCATAACAAACACCCTCTTCCAACAACACAAGAGAAGACTCTACATATGGACATCACCTGGGGAGAGAGGCTGACCCAGTCTGTTCACATGAATTTGTTTTCAGTAAGAAAGAACAGCTATACTTACAAAAGAATGGGGAAAGGAAAGCTGAGCAGCTTTGTTTGAGCTGATTATAATGTAGCTCTGTTATTGTGTATTTCAGACATTTTCCTCATTGGGCATATTGTGGCCAGGTTTTGCACCTATCCTGCCTTGGCCTTTTTCCATTTGTAGCCTCTTCTATTTGACTGATTTTTTATCAGTAGTATCAGACAAAATAAACCCTGAGGAATGTACCTAAAATGCAAACTGGAGATTCTTGAAAAAGCCTCATTCCTAGGGGAATAGCTCAGTGGTAGCGTGAATGCTTAGCATGCATGAGGCCCTGAGTTCAGTCCCCAGTACCTCCATCTTCATATTGAGCTTCCCTGTAGTTCAGACGGTAAAGAATCTGCCTGCAATGGAGGAGATCAGGGTTCGGTTCCTGGGTTGGAAAGATCCCCTGGAGAAGGGAATGACAACATGCTCTGGTATTCTTGCCTGGAGAATATCATGGACAGTGGAGCCTGGTGGGCTACAGTCCATGGGGGTCGCAAAGAGTCAGACACAACCCAGTGAGTTAAGCACTACTACTCATAGCTTTAGTTTGCAAGGATAACAAAAGTGTTCGTGCCTCACAGTATCTTCTTATAACCCTGACTTTACACCGAAAATATCGAGGTGATATTCTCCTTTAGATAGAGATACTCTGTTTCTGTAAGGAGATAATCCTTTGTTCCATTATTACCTACATACATGTTAGTGCACATTGGCCTTCAAATTATAGAGAACTAAGGAAACAAGATCTTACACCGCATGTTTTGTGGAGGCAGGTGAAATGCAAGGTCCCCTTCGCCCTGGAGGGTCAGGATGGGAGTGCTAGAGAGCCAGAGAATGCAGTCCTTGAGGCATCAAGTTTAGGTTCTAACCTTTCTCTTTGGGAATAAAGGGTCATGGGGAAGGAAGGAGAAGGAAGACTCTTTTCTAGTTTTCTCTGTACAGTCATGTCCCTTGGTATCCACAGGGGATTGGTTCTGGGCTCCTCCACAAATACTAAAATCTGTGCATGCTCAAGTCCCTTACAGAAAATGGCATAGCACAGTCGGCCCTCCTTACCTGTGGGTTCCGAGTCCATAGATGGGGAGGTTGACTCTATTGGGTACTTTCACTCGCATGAGCGTTTCTAATCTTCAGAGGTAGCCCTGTGCCACCGTTGAGTCTGAGCACCCTGCAGAGGCATAGATGTGGGTTAGTGTCCTGCCCCTCCTCTTACTAGTTGTATAATCTTGGACCCATAAACCTGTTTTATCATCTCTAAAATGTGGGGTAATTGTAACCACCAGAGGCAATAGTAACAGCCAGAGGCAAGTCTCCTGCTACTGTCATTGTAAAGATTAAATGAGGCATTTGTCAATAAGATTTAGCACATAGTCTGTGCTTCTGTAAGTGATAGTGATGGTGGTGGTGGTTACTAATACTTAAACACTCCATCTTCATATTGTGCTTCCCTAACCAATAGTATTGATTTCCTATTGCTTTGTAACAGATTACCATACAGATAGCACATGTTTATTTAATTCCACACTTTGTGTGGTTCAGAAGTCTGGACATGGTTTTACTGGGCCCTCTGCTTCACAGTTTCTCATGAGACCTCACTCAGGATGTTAGCTAGGGCAGTATCTCATCTGAAGGCTCATCAGTCCCAGCCTCCTTCTGTACTTGTTGGCAGGATTCAGGTCCTTATGGGCTCTAGAACTGACATCTTCAGCCCCCAGCTTGCTGTTGGCCAGAGACTGTCCTCAGTTCTTAGCCCACAAGCCTCCCCAGTGTGGCTGCTTGTTTCCTCAAAGTGTGTAAGCCAATAAGGTGATGGAGTCTCCAAGAAGGATGGAAAATTAAGTCTTCCATGACATGATCATGGAAATGACATCCCATCACCTTTCTGTCAGCCAGAGGCAAGTCTCAGGTCTTGCCTACTTTCAAGGGGGGGGGATATTAAACAAGCATGTGAATACAAAGAGGCAGGAATTGTTGGAATTCATCTTGGAGTCTGTCTGTCTGTTACAAATTCTAGGAAGGAAATACTGTTCATTAACGGTGGAAGGAACCAAAGCTCTTAGAGGTTAAGTAATTTACCCAAGGTCAGCACAGCACCTGACTGGTACCAGGACATAATTGCAGTTTGGATCCAGAGACCTCATTCTTCTAGAGATCTTCTGGGTACCGTTTATGCCAACCTTTGGACAGAGAAAAGCTATTTCCTGAAGTTCAGCCATGTAGTAACAGTGCAAATTAGCAATGTGATCTGGTCTCTTTTGCAGCGTTCATTAGTGGTTGCTGTTACAAAGCAGACTTACGGGTGATTTTATTTTCTGCATTGTTAATTTTGAAAATGTTAATCTGAACTTGCTACAGTATTTCAACTAATTTGGACGATTAAAACTTAGCACCAGAAGAATCCTAAGCACAAGATAAGGCAGCTAATTAGAGATTCTGAAACAAACAACTGTAGACACTGGCGCTGGAACTTGCTGGGTGGATGACACCCAGCAGAATTCACTCTGCTTAACAGTTCTGAAATGGACAGAATGATTTCTGGCAGTCTAAATATTAAACTTGAATGCAATTGATTTTTTTAAGGCAGCCATTTTAAGGAGTTAACTGTTTAACTTGATGTGTGATTTTTTTTAATGGCATGCAATTCTGGAAAACTACATTCACATTATTTTGGAATGTTGTCTTTTGTATTACTGTAGTAGTGACAAATCATATTTTTCATGTCATATTTCATACTTTTCATCTATATATTGATTTGATGATTTTTAAATTTAAAGGTGAGGTAGCACATGCTTTTTTTGTTTGTTTGATGACACTCAAACTTAGGTACATCAGAGTTCTAACTCTTGTACATTGTTGCTGGGAATGTATATTTGTGCAACCACTATGGCAAACAGTATGGAGGTGCCTTAAAAACTGAAAATAGAGCTACCAGCAGTCACAGTCCTTGTCATATATCTGGAAAACAAAAACACTAATTTGAAAGCGTACATGCGCCCCAGTGTTCACAGAAGCACTATTACAATAGCCAGAATATGGAATCAACTCAGGTGCTTATCAACTGATGAATGGAAAAGGAAACAGTGATATTAATATGGGCTTCCCTGGTAGCTCAGATGGTAAAGAATCAGCCTGCAGCCTACAAATGAATATTATTCTACCTTAAAAAAGAATGAAATTCTGCCACTTGCAGCAATGTGGATTGACCTAGAGAATATTATGCTTAGCGAAATAAGTCAGGCAAAGGCAAATACTGTATGATATCACTAATATGTGGAATCTAAAAAATATATATATAAATGGATGTATACAAAAACCAGAGTAGACTCACAGATATAGTGGTTACCAAAGGTGACAGGGAAGGGGAGATGGACAAATTAGGGGTATGGGATTTAGAAATACAAACCTGCTATATATAAAATAGGTAAGCAACAAGGATATACAATGTAGCATAGGGAGTTATAGCCATTATTTTATAGCAATTTTAATGAAGTGTAACCTGTAAAAATACTGAATCAGAGTGATGTACAACTGAAATGAATATGTTAATGTAAAGCAACTATTCTTCAGTTTAAATATAGAGTTTTACACTTTGAAAACTTTATTCTTAAAAAATTCAGAAAACATGAGGCATAGAAGAGTTTCCTGGACAAATTGCCTGTAATCTCCAAACTTATGAAACTTCACACTTTTGTTTCATTATACACTTTTTCTAAAACTGATTTTCTTTGTGTGTAGCCATATGTTTATAAAATGTCTGTATTTCCAACTTAGTGTCCTGCTTTTATCACTTGACTTTGTTTCATGAGCATATTTGTTTATTCATTTGTTCGTTCAACCATTTGACAAGAATACAGGCTTGGTGTGAAGTTTACAAGGATGAACAGGATGTATTTCCCCACACACAAAACACCATGTCGTGGAGCAAAGATAATAGGGTATGATTTGAAATCAGGGCCTATGCTTAAAGGGATACATACCTTAGATACGTGAACATCAGGAAGGGGTGTCTAAACTGAAACCCAGGATATGAGTAGTTGTGGGGAGTGAGTGGGGGTGGCGACAGAACATGAATGGAGACAAAAGTCATATTTATCCAATTTTTTCTGACTTATTATTTCTTTTTGTATAAAGTTTTAAATTTTCATGTGGTCATAGTTATTGATATTTTATTTGTGGGCTTTTTGTTGTTGGTGGTGCTTTTATGCTTAGAAAATTCTCCCATTCTGAATTTTGTTAAATATTTACTTCATCTTATTGTTTAATTTATGTAACATTATTTAACTTATTTTTATTTAAGTAGTAAATGAAAATTCTGTGTGGAGTTTCAAGACATATGTCGAAATATTTTTAAGGATTTACAGTACAATATTTTACAAAATTTAAATTTACCTTTTTTATATGTTGCCAAACAACCATATTGCATTACTTTTTAAAAAAAAATTTTCTTTATTTTATTGTGTTGGTTTTGCCATACATTGACATGAACCTGCTATGGGTTTACATATGCTCCCCCTCCAGAACCCTCCTCCCTCCTCCCTCCTGATTCCCTCCCCCTGGGTCATCTCGGTGCACCAGCCCCAAGCATCAGCCCTGGGCTGGCGATTGATTTCACATATGATAATTTACATGTTTCAATGCCATTCTCCCATATCATCCCACCCTTGCCCTCATCCACAGAGTCCACGAGTCTGTTCTATACATCTGCGTTCCTTTTGCTGTCTCGCATGCTGGGTTCTCGTTACCGTCTTTCTAAATTCCATATATATGCATTAGTATACTGTATTGTTGTTTTTCCTTCTGGCTTACTTCACTCTGGATAATAGGCTCCAGTTCCGTCCACCTGAGTAGAACTGATTCAAATGAGTTTTTGTTTTAATGCTGAGTCATATTCCATTGTGTATATGTACCACAGCTTTCTTATCCATTCGTCAGTTGATGGGCATCTAGGTTGCTTCCATGTCCTGGCTGTTGTAAACAATGCAGCGATGAACATTGGGGTACACGTGGCTCTTTCACTTCTGGTTTCCTCGGTGTGTATGCCCAGCAGTGGGATTGTGGGGTCATATGGCAGTTCTATTTTCAGTTTTTTAAGGAATCTCCACACTGTTCTCCATAGTGGCTGTACTAGTTTGCATTACTTTTTATACATATATTTTGCTCAGATCATGTTATATTGTATAAAGTTTGTCACAGTATATACTCTGTATATGTAATAAGGGAATAATATTTTGAAGAAATACAGGTATTTAATATTGAGATAATTTAGGCTTTTTTGTTGGATTACCGACTAGGATGTAGAAGGAAAAAATATTTCATGGCTATTGAGTTCAGAGTTTCTCCCACCTTCCACTGATCTCTTTTCTCCTTAATTTTGCAGTTCTTCTCATCTTAGTTTACACAGTGGCTTCTGGGGCTAAGCCTAATAAACCTATTATTTTAAAAGATCTTTCGTTTTAATAATTTATCATCAAAGTAAGAAAAATGCACTTCTGCTTAATTTGAAAATTGTCATAGATGTATCCTCATTTCCAAAACAATGTAGAAATTCTTTGTTTTAGAGAATTTAGGAAGTTTTATATGTTGCCATGAAAAATTAGGTGTTTAATAAATAGTCTTTCTTGGGGGGCCCAATTGAAAGCAAGTAGAATAATGACTTCAGTTTCCTCCCTGGCATGTTGCTTCTAATGATCTGTTTAGGAAACATGACCGTGGATGTCCAGATACCAGAAGTTTTACTCATAACTTCCTACTAATTCATATGGCCCATAGGAATCATGTGATGCCTTTATTCAGGCAGAACTTTACTTCTTGGGACTAAGAATTCTTCCTTCACTTGATTTAGAGCACATTGTAAGGATTAAATAGATGAATAATGAAAGTATTCATGTGTTTCCCCAATTCACCTACTATCATATTGCTGATATTATAACTGTTAATCCAGAAGAAGAAACTCACCATTTAAAAACTATATTGCCATGCTTCAGGGATCTCATATTTTGAAGTTTTGAATCTCCCATTTAAATTCAACCAGTATTCAAGAACAGAATCTGGCCAATGGTTTTGAAAAAACAAAATGGCAACACCTTCTTGGAATCTGACTGTTCAAAGATTTTTTTTTCCTAGCAAAACAGGAAGAAATTGGAAAAAAGCATATGGACTCAGGTTGAGCATATGATGTATTTTCAAATTGAATCCGCACTTTACTCATATTTGTAGTGTGGCTTAAAATTAATTTTGGTAAAGCGTTTAGATTTGAGAGAGAAAAAAATCCCTATCTGGGACTGAGTCAACATTTGTGGCATCTCATTAATCACTGCCTTATGTAACCAGTTTTCCCACCTAAAGAGAAACTACTGGGATGAGGAAAGTTTATAATATTAATGCCAAGTGCAGATCTTGCCTCTCCAAAATGGAGTTCATTAATCATCATCGAAGCACAAGAACAAACATACTTCATGTCTCTTGCCAATTTTTTAAATAACATTTCTGAAAGGCAAAAAAAAATTCCTCTATTTTTCTATTTTTTATCTTCATTTTAAAAAGGTTTTAATTTGGTTGTTATTTAATTTGTGATAATGTTATATAAATTTAACATGCTTTGAGGATGCCCATGCATAGTATATAGCAGTGAAGTATATTGATTGAGTCTAGGGTTCTGAATCAGAGACATCTGGATACAGATTCCTGACTCTATTACTTCCTGCTAATGTGGTTGAACATGCATAGGGTAACTAGCCAATAACCACAGTGACAGAAATTCTTACTATCACAGGTAGGAAGGGGTATGGCCTTGAAGTTTGAAAAGATGGATTTCAATCCAGGTTTTGGTGGAAATCTTTGGCAGGCAAGAGAATAACCTCGGTTTTTTCATCTGTAAATGGAGTTAGAAATAGTTGCCTTATATATAGCACAGGATTATTAATTGCCACAAATGAGATAATCCCTAATCAAGATAGAAAATTGAACCTAATCACAGCATGCAAACTTGTTTAATAAAACAAAAAATAAGTGCCAAGTAGTGAGATTTTCATTATTTGGCCATATATTTCTATCTATCAGTGTTAGGATCGTGTAGCTGATTAGTAGTTTGGATGGAATTTTGGGGTCAGACATGTAGTTATTTCATCCTCTATGCAATTTTAAAATCACCACTTACTGGAAATTTTACTGGTTCTTTCTTTGTTAGTATGTCTTTACATCTTTATTTTTTCCAGTCTCTTAATTTTAAAAATTATTTATAATTAAGAAAAATTGAGTACAGTATACTTAGCTAGTAGATGCAAATGATGACAATCTTTTTTAAAAAAATTAAGGAATAATACAAACCACATGTGAAAAGACAAGCACACTAATTCAAACAGTCGTAAATAGGAAAAAAAAGCTTACATGGAAGAAAAAGTGGCTTCAGCCTACTTTCATTTACAGCCCCTTGGCTACCAAGTGTCAGGGGATAGAAATGGATGGATGGTGAAGTTTTCAGATACTTCAGAAAAAAAGTTGTTTCCTTACTTGTCCCTGTCAGAAGACTTGCCCTTTCTTGTTCATTCCTATGGCCCCTGCTATAAGAAGCATTGTTAAAAGCTGCAAGAAGACAAGGCATTCATGGTTGAAGATGCAGCTATGAGACTTTGGAAAACCCCAGGAGAGAGGCAAGGGCAGTGTCCAGCAGCAACAGCCGGGGTAGCTCTTTTTGTCCCCGTAAAACAGTCAGGGATCAAGAAGTAAATCATACGGACATGTAGCAAGGCTTAGTTCATTGTTAAAATTAACGTAGTTTGGAAAGAAGAGGTTGAGCAGAATAGACTAGCAGGAGGCTTTTGTAAGGTGAAGTACAACTGAGTTATAGGCAAGAATTTTTCTGTCTTCAGTCTTAAAGAGCACCAGCCTCACTTTTCTTTTTGGCCCCGCGTTCTTGACCTTATCAGCTCTTGACTTTTCTCTCTGGGAGATTTTCTCTGCATAGTCAGCACTGACTCCTGCAGAAATCCTGATGCCACACCCTTATTACAAAAGAGCTGAAGAGGATTCAGATAAACAGGTTGCAGTAAGGAGCTTGGGAACTGTTACAGGATGCTTCCAGAATAAGGCACTGCCAGCTAAAAGCTGAAAATTCCATTTCCTGTGTAACATGCCCAATTGTAGGCTTTACTTAAAAATATAAAAGTTAATATTAAACCTTAGAAATTCCTACAGAACCACCTACCTTCCTTTGAGAGTAAATGTTTTCTAGAACAGTTACTTTCCTCTTATCCAGTCTGTACAAATGTAGATTCCAGGACCTTGCTTCCAATTTTTCCTGCTCTTAATACAAAGAGGGAAAATTTGCTGACACATGTCATTGCACACCGTAACTTTAATTCTTAACATTTATGATACATACTTTCACCATGGGGTGAATGTTAGTGATATTTATTCATGTGCTAGAATTTATATATATTTTGTCTTACAGCAAAACCTGTATGGTCGATTTTATGCCCATTTTACAGAGGAGGAAGCTGCCCTGAGAATTTAAGGCATGGTTTCAAGTTTACACAAATTAAAAATAAAGATTAAAGCTGAGCTTTCAGTCACTGTTTTATAAAAATGTTATATATTTTCATAACCAGTAAGACCATTAAATATTTTTGAATATTAAGATTCTTATTCTGGGAAGCAGGAGGTGGTGTGGGGGAGACATTCAGTATAGTTTTTTTTCAAGGAGATTTATGTTGTAGCCAGGATAGCCTCAGCCATGGATCATACCCAGTTCTCAGAGGAGGAAGGAAGTAGGCTGAGAGCAGAATCGTGGTCAGAATGAAGGATATACACTCTGACTAGCTAATTTCAAGAGGAAGGAGGAGTATGACCTTGTATGAGGGCTTCTGGGTGAGGGGAGTTTTGCTGTTGTATGGATAAACTTTGGGTCATCTCGGTCACTACATTTCCAGCCAGGGAGCTTTCATTAGTGTGTCTTTGCTTTGATTTTAATAGGATTAGATAATAAAATCATAGCAAAATGTCAGGAAATGACCCCAAACAAATATAATGAATGTTGTTTCTGTTTATTCTCTATACATACTGCCTTTTCCCTTAATATCTTCATTAGTTTTTGTGTAGAAAATAGGATTTGGGTATTTTAAATAATTTATAGAGGTTGATTATGTTTTTCCATCTTGTGCTTTATTGTTCATCACGTCTCTGTGTATGTTCAATCCTAAACTATCATCAGTCCAGGGTCTCACTCTTCAATTATGGTAATATTACTTATAATAAGTCTGTTTATACTGTTTTGTGCAGATATTGCATCTCATTTCCCAGGCAAATACGGAGACCTTGTTGGATATTTCCCACATGGTTGCTCCATCACAGACATGCTCTTAAGTGCAGTGTGTGGGAGGCCAGACAGAATAAGTGGTTAAGAAATCAGGCTTTGTTGTTGGTGTTACACTGGGCTCAGGGCTTAGCTCCGCCACTTAGCGGCGCACCTTTGGAAAGCTGCTCAACCTCCTTTGCCTCATTCTGTCTTCTGTCAAGCAGGGGTAGTACTGGTATCCACCTTCCTGAATTACTGTACGTGGATTAACTATGAGGAGGGATGTGTAGAGCATTAGCCCAGTGTCAGGTTCTTTGTGTGCAGTGGATAAACCATCACCATTTTCATCACCACTGTCTTCAGGATGCGGATCTGGGCAGGGAGGGAAGGCGAACCGAGACCTGTAGAGGCAGGGCCCAGGCTTCAGACTCCTGAGGCCAGTGGCGATGCTGTGGTCTTATTTGTTCTACTTTTAAGAATCCAGTCCCATGAGAGCAGAGGCAGAAGTCCATGCTGCCTGCTCCCACGTGGCTGGCTTATAATTAATGGTACACAGATTACAGAGCTAGTCTACCTGGGTTTTGATGCAGAACCCACTGTGTATCAGCTCTGTGACTTTGTTCAAGTCACTTAACCCCTCTGTGCCTTCACTTCCTCTTCTTTAAAATGAGATCGTAATAAGACTCACTTCTTTGGATTATCCTGAGACTTAAATGAGTTAATATGTATTAAGCTCTTAGGGCCTAACACATGGTAAGTACTATGTGTTATTTTTAAAAGTAAGCGAGTCTTCAGTTACCAGGAGATAATGGTAGAAGTGTGTCATATGTAGAGTTAATTCTAATATTTAAAAGGCTGTAAATTAATATTTAAAGAGAGCCGACAGTACCAGGCAGGTAGTCCAACATTTTCAGGATAAGAAGCTGGGTACAGTCAACTGTCTTAGAGGTCGCTGAGTACTCTTCTACGTCTCTAGAAAGATATACACGTCAGGGTAGCTGGTGGAAACTCTAGTCCATGAATTTAAGAGTGTAAGAGACACCATTAAAAAAATTTTTTTTTCTCTTAAAATAGGCTTAATTCCAACCTTACACCCTTATTTGTCTTCTTGATGTTTGAAGACTGTCTATTCCTGATCTAGTGGGTGTCTGAGGCTTAGGGCCAACCTTTGTAGGCGTGCACGCAGCTTTCTTTCTCCCCGGAGAGGCCACAGAGCAGTTAGCATTTCCTGGGTGCTCTGGAATCCACACGTCCATCCCCATTTCCATCTGGGGAACTTCCTCCTTCCTCTGTTGGTGTTCTCAAAAGCTGACCCTTTCTTCTCTTCCCCTCTGGAACACACCTAGCATCATCTCTTCAGTAACTCAGGTTTTACAAAGGGCTGGGAGAATCAGTGATCTGAAAGCCTTTGCTCTCTACCCTGCGGTGCTCACTAAGGCAAGAAAACAAGGATTGCACCCTCCCTTGGATCAGGTCAGGACACCGGGGTCTCAGAGGTGAACTGAAAGACACGGGCCCTGTGTTCAGCAGGGATGGCCAGGTGCAGGCAGGGGAGAGGAGATGGGCTTGGCTCCCACCATGATCCTGTGGTGTGATTGGACAAGCACCGATTTGTAAAGTCTGTTTGTGGGTTGTGGTTCTCGGGGTATGTGCCTTCTCTCCCCTGCGAGACTGACAGTTTTTTCCCACGAGTACCTGGTCTTTATCTTTCCAACTCCCAGGGAGTTTTAGTGCAGAACCCCTTGCACAGAAGTGTTTAGCTGTGATGCACCAAAGAGGTTGGTGCTGTGGGAATGGTCCCCCCAGAGGCGGGGCGGATATTTTATCACTGACTTTGCTTAGAATTACTGGCTCGTGGTGATAAGAAAAATGAAACAAACTTTTAGTCAGTTGTATTACTGTTTTAAAAGTCTCCTTAGACAATGCTCGTCCCCACTCTGCCCCTTATTAGGTGACCTGGTGTGAAATAGTCTCAACATCCCAACTTCCCTGCAACCTTTCCCAGACACACCCCCCACAGGTATTTTGTAAGTCATTAATCAGTTTATTAACAACTGTAATAGTCTCTTAGCTGCTCCTCTTGCTTTTAATCCTAACTTCCTTTTTACCCTCTTCCATACTATGAGAAAAAGAATTAACCTAGAGAAGAACATGGCCCCCTGCTTCAGCTGTTCAGTGCATCGTCAGAACCAGCCTACAAGATACTAAGTGTACAAGCCCCCCAAGGCCTGCTTCCAACTGAGCTCATTCCTTCTCCTCTTCTCTTTGGCAGTAGCAAGAGATCTATATGGTCATTTTCTACATGCACAGAATTCTTTCTTGCCTCTCTACCTTGGCTCCTGCTCTTGCTTCTGGCCAAAGTAACCTTACCCCTCTTCTCTGTCTTGTTCAGTCTTCTTCCTCTTTATTTCATTTATCTACCTAAACTCAATCCAAGAAGCTCCTCTAGCAGTTATCTCACAGCTGATATGCTCTATGGGTTCCTCTCTGTGACACCCCTGCCTTAGTACCTTTAAAGTTTTTGGAAATTATCTGGGTATGTGTCTACTTTCTAAAATTTTCATAAGTGCCCTAATTCATAGCTATTACTAGATAACTTCATCTTTTTCATACTTATACCCATAGTATCTGGAACATAGTTGATGTTCAGTAAAACTACGTTGAACTGAATTGTATGTTCAACTTTGTGAAAGGGAACACTGATTTCTGATGTGCAAATTGTCTAACCTCTTTGGCAAAGTGGTGTGTGTTCTTTAATATTGATGTACACTTTGGAAATTAAAACATGGTTTGTCACTGAGGCCAGCAGTCCTATTTTTATTAAATGCTTAGTTTTCAGATTAGTGTATGTAAATATTTAAAATAATATATTAGTGAGTCTACACTAGCTGTAGTATTTTTTTTAGACCACAAGAACAGTGAATAAACAATTCTTAAACCCATAGCAATATATTGATGGAACATAGGCTTGTGTATAAAGTAATATTTTGATAAGTTTTACAAGAGTCTTCAAGTGAAATCATTTGTTTCTAATATCAACCACTCAGAGCCAAATTGAAACAATAGGAGTTTCGTTTAGGGTCCATAATAGCTGTGATAGAATATCACTATAACATTATTTGCTGGAATTATAGTAGGGAATTTGCTGGTACAGAAAAGCAAGGCAATCCAATTTTTCAGCAGAGATAAAATCCTAGTAAACTCTTCATTGTGCAAATTGGCATATTTTGGAAACTCTGACCACTTTATTGGCAATTATCTTGAATCAAGTTGCATGTAATTTTGCCCCTCACATTCTTCTAAATTTAATAAGTTTGGTGAAAGAGGAATTTATACAATTGTGTTTTTTTTTCACTATGTTTATGTTCATTTCAAATGTACCTAAAGTTCAAAAACCTGGAGAAAAGTTTAAGCTTAACCTGTAGAGGTTACAAAAAAAAATAAATCCAAAGATATTTTCAAAACCCCTCTAATAGAATATTATGTATATTTATTTTGTTACAAATTTTTTCTCCCAGAAATATTTGATATAGGACAATGCATTTCCTAACCTTTCTTTTCATTACAAAAGTTTCTTTGTAACTCCAATTCATACAAGACTAGTCAACAATATAAAAGTTCATATATTGAAATGCTATTTGAATATGCATAAATGGAAAGTATATATTAAAGTCATTGAGTGAACTTTGCATTAGGTAATTACCGCCTCCCCAGAGGCTTCCCCTGACTCCTAACTGACTGAGCTGCAGTAACATACTTCCTGATTATAAATGCATTCCCTGGTTTATACACCAGTTACCACAGATCTCATTATAACATGAATTCCTAGGCATATTTAAAATATGATTAGGTTTGCAAAGAACAGTGATTGAAAAACCCAGGGAAGCTTCAGGAAGACAAACCACTCTGAGCAGATAGAAGCAGATGTGCAGGACACTGCTGCAAATATTGGGCATCTCATTCCATGTTGGGGAATTCCTGCTTTGTGACTGACATCCATCCCATTCTTCAAGTGTTTTTTAACTGCCAGAAATTTAAACAGGGGTTGGATAGAGTTAGAAACACTTACCTTCATGTCCTTGCCCATTACTTTCATGACAAATATGTCTTTACCCATTGGGCTCACAGAGACTATGCTTCTGTTAGCATTTTTCTCTAAAGCACAGTAGATTGCAGAGTTTTCATTTGATTAGTAAATGTTCTTGCTAAAACCTAATCATATAACCTGTCAGTCTGGTTGGGTTAGGAATATAAGAAACTTGAGGACCAGTGGCCTTGAATAAAATCCATTCAACTCTCAGTGCTTTGAATAAAGCAGGAGAACCCTTTAGGCTCTGGAGATGCTCTGTGTGGGTCCAAGATAACTTATGCCCCACTGACCTTGTCTTCCCTACATCAGGCAGATGCTTTTTTCCCCTACAGAAATTCTTTAAGGAAAAATCTAAACCAAGCAGAGTGAAAATTGAGACGGTATGCTCCTGTATCTGATTTCTGAACTTCTCTAATGTTTTGGCCTTAATTGTAACCTTTTTGTTTAAACACTGTGTCATATTTTTAAATAGAATTTTAATTGGAGAAAGGGTACAGATGCATTTATATTGATGATGCTGTGGGCATATAAATTCGTTGACAGTCTCATTTTTACAAAGGGGATTCAATGTTGGAAAAAATACCTTTTTTTTTTTTTTTTTTAATAGCAAACACTTTAAACACAGTGCTCTGGTTTTAAAATTTCAGGTCTGTCCCAAGTGGTGCTAGTGGTAAAGAATCTGTCTGCCATGGCAAGAGACATAAGAGATGCGGGTTCAATTCCTGAGTCAGAAAGATTCCCAGGAGAAGGAAATGGCACCCCACTCTGGGAGAATGTCATGGACAGGGGATCCTGGTCAGGGGCTACAGTATATGAGGTCACAAAGAGTCGGACAGGACTGAGTGTCTGAGCACACACCATGTAAGCAGTTAGTCACACTGTGAGTTATAATTTCATTTGCTCTCAGAGCTATTTCATTTTTTGCTTACAAACACATGACTGGAAAACCTAAACAATTATTTGTCATTTAGGAGAAAGAAGTATTTCTTCCAATCAGTCTGGGGTCCAGTTTTATTTTTCTTGGTGGATCCAGTTGGAGAAAGAGGGTGTTGCTGAGTCTTAGAGTATGTTAGGTACAGACTAGAACTCCAGGTTCATGACCTTTGTTCTAAGTTCTCAGAGGCTCAAGTCATGACTCAGTTGAAAGAGAGAATTTGGCAGCACACACAGTACATACTAAATGGTCCTATGTTGCTGTTATGTTTGTACAAGCAGAACTAGTCAAGAAGTACCTTTTGAAACTTTACTAAAATTATTCTTAATTTTTTTCTCTAATGGTGAACAATTTACGCAGCCATTCCTTTATTCAACAGACAGTTGTTGAGAGACTATTGAGTACCAATCCCCATGCTAAGGAAAGACAACTTAATAATTCAGGGTCCCAGATCTTGTGAAGTTTATATTCTGCTGCATGCTCAGTTATGTCTGACTCTTCTGACCCCATGGACTGTAGCCCACCAGTCTCTTCTGTCCATGGGATTCACCAGGCGAGAACATTGGAGTGGGTTGCCAATTCCTTCTCCAGGGGATCTTCCCAACCCAAGAATCGAACCTGTGTCCCCTGCCTCTCCTGCAATGGCAGGGGGATTCTTTACCACTGAGCCACCCGGTTGTTACATATATTTCACTGGTGATGCAACAAAATAATAATATGAAGTTTACACTTAATGCAATCATTTCTGTAACAGTAATTTAAAAACTTGTGGAATCACAGTGAAACAGAGGGGAGCATCTAATTGCCAGTGGCGAGGGCTGGGAGGGTGGGGCTAGGAAGGCGTCCTGGAGCTGGCAGCCCCAGGCATCAGAGTGATCACAGAAGTATTAGCATGGACCTGCCTTGTGACAGAGCCTGATCCACTTGTCTGAGGCAAGTCGTGTGTATTTTGGGTGTGTCATGGGACACACAAGTGTGGCATGGCCTTGGTATACTTCTTATAAGTGCCTGGTGATGAAGGGAGCTCCAAGTTCCCCGTTCCTGAGGGTCTTGCAGGTTCTGGCATGGGAAAGTGTCTTCCCAGAGCATCTCAGGAGCGCTTTTTCTGAGTACAAATGTGCCCTCTGCCTGCCAAGCCCATGCTGAGAGGGTGCTCGCCATGAGTCACATTGTGGGTGCAGTATTGACTAGTGGTCGCCCTGGAGGCTGGTGACTGGAACAGCGGAGTAGGGGGGATCTCGGCTGGCCTGGATTATGGTCACCACAAGGAGTTTGGGTCTTTATTTCTCAGGCAACTGGTGTGTCATGGAAGGATCTCATTAACAACAACAACAACAAATTTATACAAATTTTAAAAAATGTATACAAGAAACAGATGTTAACTATAGAAAGTTTAGATAAGCAGTAAGTTCTCAAATCTGTCTAATCCAAATATAAATATTATTGACATTGTGGTATGTGTTGACTTTTTTACTGTGCTTCTCTATACTGTTTTTCTTTTTTTCTGTCAAAGAAATGAGGTCTACTATGACACTGCTGTTTTGCAACCTGCTGTGTTTTCAACACACATTTGAACATGATTCAATACCATTAGGCAGTCATCTGTAATATTATTTTAAAATTTAAGCTTGCTATTCAATTATATGGATGTACCCTAAATTTAATTTAACCAATTCCTTATTGCTATTCATTTAGATTGTTTCCAGTTTTTTCATATCATTAAGTGTACTGGAATGAATGTTTGAAAGATAATGCTAATTATGTTTTAGAAATGAACTTTAAATTGTTATTAAAAATTCTATAAATTTTTATAATTTTAATTAGAGCACTTTTTAAAGTCCCATTTCTTGTACAAAACATTTTATCTGCATCACATTACATAAACTACAGTCCTGCTGACAAGCTCTCATAATAATGGGACTTTTTCCCTATCATAGGTTCCTGCTCTGAACCCCGATGAGATAATGCCCTCTTCTCTTTTCTAACAGCCTTTGCAGTTTTTCTAACATAAAACTCAAAATGTTTTATAACTGTATAATTATCTTTTTCTTTGTTAGATTCTAAGTTTTATAGGGGAAGGACCTTCCCTTCTTATTTATTACTCCCATTCTAAACATGAAGTAAGCATTTGGAATTTTTTTAAATTAATAAATACAGGGATAAATGGATACCTTAGTAAAAGATGAACAAACAGAAACTGAAAGCCAAAGTACCGACAAATAAATTACCTCCTGAGGTCTCCTTCACTTTATAGTCATAGTGAATGATGTGTTTCATAAAGGGGTAAGTGGATGTAAAGTGAGAGTCACCGTGTGTTAGAGAGGGAAGCTGTAAAGTCAGGTCACTGTGGTGACCTGATGTATATTTCTGTCTTTCTGTGAAGAGAAAGATGGATGTCTACAAAAACTGGCACATGTATTATTTCCTTTTCTAGTTACCTTGTTTTAAAGCCAAGGGAGATTAACCTCAACATGCCTTCGTATTCACTGGAGATAATTAACATGAAAATAACAATTATACAACAGCCCAGCAAAAAGAAATCTTTAGCAACTTGAAAGTGGGGTTCACCATCAATGCTGTTATTCAAAGAATAATAGCTACATGAAAGAGGTCTTCAAGGAAAGGAATTACCCCTTTCTAAGTATTGCAGAGTTTTCAACATGCTGTAGCCTGAAATTAAAGAGAGAATAAATACAGGAAGATAAAACATGGAGTGGGGAAAGAAGTGAGTAAATTAAAGATGAATCAGATGATCTGTGGGAATACTTTTCAGATGCCAAGGAATTTTAATTCCGTTGGAGAGCTTTCTCTCATTTTTGGTGGCATTTTAGAAGCTTTCCTTTGTATAGAGGTGGGGGAGAGAGTATAAATGTTTGCCCTTTTAAGTTTGTTTTTCTGGATATTTATCAATTAATCTTGTGAAGATGGGCCATAGGAAAGGTCTGGTTTGGACCTTTCCCCCCCCACCTCATTGGAGGCTTCATTTCCTAGTCAAAATATTTTACAAATATTTTGTTGTATGTTTAAACTCATGTATGAGAAAAACCTTCAACAGAAAACAAAGAACAGATAATCATGTATCCTTAAGACCTACATAGTAGGTGATATACAGTAGTTACTTAGTAAGTATTTACTAAAAAAATAAAGACTAATTTGGGATACATTTCTATAGGTTCCAAGAATGTTATATAGAAACAGAAAAAAAAATTGTATTTAGTACTTACATGTAGTTATAGTTACATAAAAAATAAACACTTCCTCATTAAAGATTAATCACATTGTCAGTTCTCCTGCATACTTAAAGCAGAAACTTCTGAATCCCTGGTGGTTTTCCTTATGAATGTTGTAAAGTATCGGAATCTGTAGGATGCTTAGAAATGTTAGTGGTTCTTCTTTTTGATAAGATCATCTGTTAGCCCGTTATTTATTTATATAGTAAACTCCTTTGATGACTTTATCTAATTCCCACTCACATTTTCTGTGTATAGCTTTTAAGTAACAGATTAAACTTGTTATTGTCTATCTGCATTTTTATAATGCTGGGTTCTCTATTTACATGTTGGTAACTTTATTGAAGCGATTTGTTTGAACAGGGGTGTTTTTCTACTAAAAAGAAGACATGTTGAAGTATTGGGCCAAATAGAAGAACTGAGAGAAAATGACATTTAATGAAATCCTTGTGTCCTCATATAAATTCTATTTCAGAATAAAAATTAGGACCCAAACTATAGATTTTCCAGTTATGGTTCTCCTGAATAACTGTACTAATTGCAATCAGTCAGCAATTTCTCTTGTATGACTGTACTAATAAAGTCATTGAGTGTTTAAGTTGCTGGACTTACATTTTCAATAGTCCCTGTGAAACACCTGCAAATATCACTGAATACCAAGTGTGAAAATACCGTTTTAATTTTCAGCTCTGTTTCCACATTTACAGTTAATAGACCTTCCATTGTTAGATGTGTTCTGAAACAGAAAATCCCAGAAAACACTGTCTTTGTTGCAGTCTTTGCATTGAATTGTTTTTTTGTGCAGCCTCTTGTAGCTGTGTGGAGCTGCAGGTGACCTCTGGAGCAGTGCCATGGTGAGATCAAAAGTAATGTGTTCAAGGTTATAGGAACCACTGTGTGTCGAAGAGAATATATGCCCAGAGGCCAGTCTGAGGACAAAATGTCAAGAAGGATTTAGGCCTGTGTATGACAATTCTTTCTTAGCCACCCTCTCTGTAATACCCATTACTACCTGAGATAGCCAGAAAGGGACAATAAGAAAGCACAGCCTTCAAAATTTGAAATTCTGCTTAAAAAAAATATTTCTTCTTTTTTGGTCATGGCTTTATAGATGAGAAATTCATTCATATATGTCACCTTTCTGCTGCATTCACCTGACCTTTATTAGATTGTTTTGTTTAATTATTCAAGAAATAGAAATGATTCTTTGCTGAAAAATGTGTGACAGGTGATGCTGAGGCTGGAGGTTAGGCTTCTATCTGGGAGTAACATTTCCTCAGTTTCCATTCTCTGGGCCCCCTTGTTGAGAGCGTCACAGAAGGACTGCCACAGGCAGGCCAAGGGTGCACAGAGGAGAAGAGGCGCTGCGGCTGGAGCAGGGAGGTTGGATAACCTCTGTGTAGTAGGAGCCTCCATTCAGGAGTGGTTTAGCACCTTATACTGTCATTCACAGTACTGTATTCAACAAGTGCAGATACGTTCAGATGGTAAAGATTTATTACAGTTCAAAGCAGCAACAGCGCTATGCAGTGCATTGCAGGTTGTGTTTGCTAGTTGATAGTCACTGAAAATACAGGGTTTCTTTTCTGTTTCTTATAGCATTCAGGATAAATACAGGATAAACTACTTTTAAGATCATTTGAAACTCTTCACAGTAATATTTTATTAGACCAAAGATCTTTAAATAAAAATTTTAAAATACACTTGTGAAATGTTTCAAACATACCAAAAATTATATGATAGCTGCAGATATACTTACTATTAAGAGTAAATAGATTATTAACATTTTGCTATGGTAAGAGCAAAATGTTATAAAGTGCCAATTCCCTTAAACTTCAACCATGCTTAATGTTAATGATTTGTAAGATTTTACCAATACGGAGAGTATAGATTGCTACTTCATTGTTTTAAATTTTACATCCCCACCCCTGAATAAATACCTGAACCTGACAATAACTATCTTATCACATGTGTAAGATAATTTAGTTTTTCGTGTTTGTGAATTACCTATTCATAGTCTTTTCATATTTTTTTGTGCTGTTTATATTCTTTCTTCTGATTTTTAGGAGTTCTTTATATATTTCGGCTACTAATCCTTTGGTTACATCAATTGTATGCATCTGTTTCTTTAGTGGTATCTATTTTAGTTTTAAATTTTAGTGAAAACAAATTTAGTGATCTTTCATTATGTGCTTTTTATGTCTTGCATAAGAAACCCTTCTCTATCTAATATCATAAGAATGGTTTAATATATTGTCTTCTAAAAGTTTTACAGTTTTGCTTTTATACTTCATCTTTGTTTCTTCTGGGTACATAGATGATATGTTTCTATGCTCTTTACTTGGTTCCATTTCTCTATTTCTATATCCTTGCACTAATACCACAAAATTTTTATTACTGTACTTTCTAGTAATTATATTGAAATTATAGGTATCTGCATGAAGATTGCTTGATGTTAATATTAAATATATTCTTTTTGCAACATTTTGAGGCATAGGAATATTGGATGTAAGTTATGTGGGTTATGTTAAGTTATGTGGGTAAACTAGGTAAATGAAAAAACTTATTACAGAAAAATGATTACATAGAACAAGTTAAGGGTTAAACATCTGTTGACTGTGTGGCAGGCAATGTGCTCAGTTGAGTTCAGTCACTCAGTGGTGTCCGACTCTTTGCAACCCCATGGACTGCAGCACACCAAACTTCCTTGTCCATCACCAACTCCTGAAGCTTACTCAAATTCATGTCCATTGGGTCAGTGATGCCATCCAGCTGTCTCATCCTTTGTCATCCCCTTCTCCTCCTACCTTCAATATTTCCCAGCATCAGGGTCTTTTTGAGTCAGCTCTTCGCATCAAGTCTTTTCAAATGAGTCAGTTCTTCTCATTAGGTGGCCAAAATATTAGAGTTTCATCTTCAGCATCAGTCCCCCAATGAATATTCAGGATTGATTTCCTTTAGGATGGTCTGGTTGGATCTCCTTGCATTCCAAGGGACTATCAAGTCTTCTCCAACACCACAGTACAAAACATCAATTCTTCAGCGCTCAGCTTTCTTTATAGTCCAACTCTCACATCTTTACAGGGCTACTGGAAAAACCATACCTTTGACTAGATGGACCTTTGTCAGCAAAGTGCTGTCTCTGCTTTATAATATGCTGTCTAAGTTGGTCATAATGTTTCTTCTGAGGAGCAAGTGTCTTTTAATTTCATGGTTGCAGTCACCATCTGCAGTGATTTTGGAGCCCCCAAAAATCAAGTCTGTCACTATTTCCATTGTTTTCCCATCTATTTGCCATGAAGTGATGGGATCAGATGCCATGATCTTAGTTTTTTGAATGTTGAGCTTTAAGCTAACTTTTTCAGTCTCTTCTTTCACTTTTCATCAAGAGGCTCTTTAGTTTCTCTTTGCCTTCTGCCACCAGGGTGGTGTCATCAGCATATTTGAGGTTATTGATATTTCTCCTGGAAGTCTTGATTCCAGCTTGTGTTTCATCCAGCTTGGCATTTTGCATGAGGTACTCTACTTATAAGTTAAATTAGCAGGGTGACAATATACAGCCTTGATGTGCTCCTTTTCTCATCTGAAACCAGTCTGTTGTTCCATGTCCAGTTCTAACTGTTGCTTCCTGACCTGCATACAGATTGCTCAGGAGGTAAGTAAGGTGATCTGGTATTCCCATCTCTTTAAGAATTTTCCAGAGTTTGTTGTGATCCATACAGTCAATGGCTTTGGCACAGTCAATAAAGCAGATGTTTTTCTAGAACTCTCTTGCTTTTTGATGATACAACGGATGTTGGGAAATTGGTCTCTGGTTCCTCTGCCTTTTCTAAATCCAGCCTGAATATCTGGAAGTTCGTGGTGCACGTACTGTTGAAGCCTGGCTTGGAGAATTTTGAGCATTACTTTTCTAGCATGTGAGATGAGTGCAATTGTGCAGTAGTTTGAACATTCTTTGGCATTGCCTTTCTTTGGGATAGGAATGATAACTGACCTTTTCCAGTCCTGTGACCACTGCTGAGTTTTCCAAATGTGCATTCATATTGAGTGTAGCACTTTCACAGCATCACCTTTTAGGATTTGAAATAGCTCAACTGGAATTCCATCACCTCCTCTAGCTTTGTTTGTAGTGATGCTTCCTAAGGCCCACTTGACTTTACATTCCAGGATGTCTGGCTCTAGGTGAGTGATCACACCATCATGGTTATCAGGGTCATGAAGATCTTTTTTGTACAGTTCTTGTGTGTATTCTTGCCACCTCTTTTTAGTATCTTCTGCTTCTGTTAGGTCCATACCATTTCTGTCCTTTATTGAGCCCATCTTTGCATGAAATATTCCCTTGATATCTCTGATTTTCTTGAAGAGATCTCTAGTCTTTCCCATTCTATTGTTTTCCTCTATTTCTTTGCCTTGATCACTGAGCAAGGCTTTCTTATCTCTCCTTGCTGTTCTTTGGAACTCTGCATTCAGATGGGTATATCTTTCCTTTTTGCCTTAGCCTTTCACGTCTCTTCTCTTCTCACCTATTTGTAAGGCCTCCTCCAACAACCATTTTGCCTTTTTGCATTCCTTTTTCTTGGGGATGGTCTTAATCAAACCTCCTGTACAATGTCATGAACTTCCATGCATAGTTCTTCAGGCACTCTATCAAATCTAAACCCTTTTTTCTATTTGTCATTTGAATCCCATGAATCTATTTGGCAATGTGCCAAATAGACAAATTATTTGGCAATTATTTCACAAAGATCATTAGTGGTATCAATGGGTATCATTAGTGGGCTCCCCAGGTGGCACAGTGGTAGATAATCTGCCGGCTAATGCAGGAGACCTGGGTTTGATCCCTGGGTCAGGAAAATGCCTTGGAGGAGGAAATTGCAAACCACTCCAGTATTCTTGCCTGAAAAATTCCATGGACAGAGCACCCTGACAAGCTGCAGTCCATGGGGTCACAAAGAGTTGGACATGCCTGAGCAGCTCAGTGGCAGCAGCAAGCATCAATATCCCCACTTCCCAGACCTGGAAATGGAGTGTTTATGGCATTCAGCCTTAGACTTGTTTAATGCAAAGTCTGTGTTTGTGACCATTACATGTACTGTGCTCCTCTATGGGCTTCTCTCCATGATTTTATCTCCCCCACACACAGAGAGCATGTTACCTTCAACCTGAGTCACTCACAGCATATTGACAGATGACTCATTCAAACCTGAGCCTTCTCACTTCACCTGACATTATCATGTGCATCTTGAGTGACCTCTGCCCCATGTCAGCCTCACCTGGGGACTTGTCACCACCCAGAGTTGTTCTATTTCTAAAACACTAAATTCAAATATCTCATTCTTTCTCCCCAACCCTTGGCCCCTCTGTTACATGTCTGATCCTCAGTCCCTTCTGTGTTACCTGCTTTGCCAGATCAGCTTAGTTTCTAGAGTCCATTGTTTGAACCCTTCTTGTGCCATTTTCTGAATGAGCCTGTCTTTGCCCCTCTAGCTGAACTGAAAAGTCCTGCTGAAGAAAGTCATTTGAGCCTCTTGAAATGGGGTACAGTTTATACACTCACCTCCTGTGTCTGGCTGATGCCGACTTACACTTTAATTTCAGCTTCGAGTCTACTCCCCACTGAAGTCTTCTGAACTCTCTGGCTTAGGTGCTTCTGCTGAGCACTTCGATGTTAACACGTCTGCCACATTCACAGCAGTTCACTCTGTGTAGGAGGGTATGTGTTCCTCCTTATCCCTACAAGATGTCAGACTCCTCAAGGAAACGACCCTCATCCCTTACTCATTATTAAATCTCTAATGCCTCTCACATTCACAATTAAATGAGACCACTTGTGAGTCAGGCAATCTACCAAACTTGTCAATGAATATATTTTAAATATCTGTAGATTCCAAAGTACTGTATACATGGAATAGTACTTGTAACTTTTCAAAGCATTTTTAAACTTACTTTCTCACTTTTGTGTGAAATCATTTTATTTAGTCTTGGTGAAATTTGACAACAGATATGTTCTATAAGAATCTTTAGGAGACAGAGAAAGGGGAAACAATTTGGAAGATGGCAGAAAGCTTAATATACCTGGTATTCTGGAGAAATAGCTTATGAGTTTATTTGTTTGATGAAATAGTCCCTAGAGAAATCTTAGAATTTGAGAAGGAATGCACTGTTTCAGTTGCTCAGGTGGACATCCTGGATTTTTTTTAGCTTTGTGTTTACCATGCCTTCTTGGATGTTTAAGAGAGACAGAGTATGTGCACTAAGTCATGTCTGACTCCTTGTGACCCCGTGGACTGTCGCCCACTGGGCTCCTCTGTCCATGGAATTTTCCAGGCAAGAATTCTGCAGTGGGTTGCCTTTTCCTATTCCAGAGAATCTTCCCCACCAAGGATAAAACCCACATCTCTGTATCTCCTGCATTGGCAGGCAGATTCTTTAATACTGCACCATGTGGGAAGCCCTTGGATGTTTAATTTGATAACTGAAATGCAGAAATTACCTCCACAATTTCTTTTTCTTAGCTAAATCAAAGTGATTTTAAGAACAAATATCATAAATTATTAAATCCTTGAAGAAAAGAGGGAGAAGAAATATTAATTTGGTTTTACCATATATGTCTGTTTTAAAACTAACACAGAAGAATTTTTCCTGAAAATTAAATTACTTATTACCAGGTTTTTCTCTCATGCTAAGCACTGTGCTTGAAGTTAATAAAATAAGGATGAATGATTTAAGCAGTCTCTGCTCTAAAGACAAATTATTTATGGTTTTGTAATAGATAAAAAATTTTATTTTCTATATAGAGGGAAAATTTTTTTGCAGGAAAAAATAGGGACTGTGCTGTCTCAAATGATACTCTCTAGCTTCAAAGGGCCAAACAGGATATCCTTACTCTTGAAGCCTGAACATAATCCTGAAACTAGGTTTTTCAAGAGTTATGACTCCAGGGTAGATGGGAACAAGGGCCTGAACAAATGTTTATTGAATTTATTGAACAGTGTTACTCATTAATGTTGCTTCACAGAGGCAGTGCCCAAGTACACATTTACATGAAGTGTTTTTTCTACCCAAAATTCTGCCTGCTTTGAGTCATATTTGAGCTCAAGCAGGGCTTTTTGCTTCAACTTTGTTAATATTAGTCAATACATGTGCCCCGAAAGAACCATTTTGGCACATTTAGATTAAGCCATAGGGAACTGCCTTTTTTTACTTAAATAACAGTCAAGAAGAGCCAATTCTTATGACTCAATCCAGTGCCTATCACATTTTTACCTTGGGATGAACAATGAGATATTGGCAAGGAAAGAGAAGTTTTGTTTATTATTCTGCAGGGATTTGTCTTAATTGAGAAGCAAGAAAAATCAAAGTGAAACGATCAAGGCTGTGTCCAAGAACTCAGGAGAGGGTCATCTTTAGGAGTATATTTTTTCATGATATATAAAGTTAATGAGAAGTCAGTGGTTTTGTTTTAGGGTTATGAGCCATATTAGTACATGTTGTATTCAGGTGTTTTTGGAAACTATAACTGCATGTGAACTTTGTGTTCAGTGTCTCTGGTCTTTTGAGAAGTGAGGCAAACCAAAACACGATCTCAATGTGTCTTTCCTTTGCACAATCCTGTTTTTAGCTGTAACTTCCTACCAGATCATTCACAGCTTTGGAGCATAATATTAACATTTATATTTTTCTCTGTAGTCCACGGTTTACATTTTAATAATTATTACTTTTATATTTTTATTATACTCTTAGGATATAGGTTTCATTTAATTTTTTACCATTTTTCAGATGATTAGAAGAAATGGTGTCTAACCATCTACATAGCTTATTATGCTTAATTTGAACAAGTTGAAACTGTAACATAATTTTGGTATTTGTGGTTGAAGAAAGAAGCTCATTATGTAGGAGACAAAAGATAGGAAGCTAAACATTTAAGGAGAGAATATGACTAAGGAAAGTAAGAACAGAAGAAAATAAAGACTGGTAAGAGAAGTAATGGCTTTTGAATTGATAGGAGAGGGAGAAAAAAAACCTAAGATTTTGAAGGGCCAACAAAACCTCCAAGTATTTCTAAAATCAGTATTCTACATGTATTTGAGATACTTTAAACAGAAAAATTATAGAGGACAAAAGTTTATAGGCTAATACCTCAATTTCTTGTATTACTCTCTGTCAATTTATAGTAAAGAGACAGAATATTACTCTCAGTGTGGTAACTTCAGTCTTAAAGAAATTTTTAAATGAAATCCCTGAACTTCCTATAACAGTTTGAAGGGTCTTTTATTGCATATAATTACCATTCTCATTGGAACATTTTGAATCTGATTCTTTCTTAACTTTCTTGGGAAAAGATAGTGATTTATTAGTTATAAGTATTTAAATCTGAAATAATCATATATGACCTTTCCATAATCTCCCCTTGTTTTTTTTTAGTCGTCACCTTCCCTGGGTGACAAATTGCTGTTGGAAAAAACACCATTTTTTTTTTTCTTGTAGCTAACTATAAGCAACTGGATTTGAGTTGTTTTATATGTCAATGAAAATGTCTCACTAAATTACCCTATGACCCTTCTTTGACAGAATAATATCCCTTGCTAGTCTGCAGTGTTTCCACTGCTAGAACATTGTCATTTCAAAAGAATACACATCTTGGTGTGATTCCTGTTATCTTTCCCTCTCCTTGTTATGATGGTTTAGTCATAAAGTTGTGTCTAACTCTTGAGAGACTATGGACTGTAGCCTGCCAGGCTCCTCTGTCCATGGGATTCTCTAGGCTAGAGTACTGGAGTAGGTTGCCATTTCCTTCTCCAGGAGATCTTCCTGACCCAGGAATTAAACCTGGGTCTCCTGCCTTGCAGGCAGATTCTTTACTGACTGAGCTACAAGGGAAGCTCTCTCTTCTTGTTATAGTGTTAAGAAGGAATGTTCCTGAGAAGGGGACAATGGTTTCATTTTATTTACACTCTTATGTAGATATTGGAGAAGGAAATGGCAACCCACTCCACTATGGTGGTTGTTGATCTGTAGCTCCAGTCAAAAGTGAAGTAAAAGTTGCTCAATTGTGTCCGATTCTTTGCGACCCCATGGACTTTATAGTCCATGGAATTCTCTAAGCCAGAATACCGGAGTGGGTAGCTGTTCCCTTCTCCAGGGGATCTTCCCAAACCAGGGATGGAACCTAGGTCTTCCACATTGCAGGTGGATTTTTTTTACTAGCTGAGCCACAAGGGAAGCCCAAACAAAAGTAATTCTACAAGATTAAAACAAGGATACAAATCCAGCCTGCTCCTATGAAACATTGCAGGTTCGAGTAATAATTATCTCTTTGTTTGATTTCAAACAGATACATTTACACTCAGTCAGTTCACATCTGAATTCATACGATTGTAACTATATGGTTCTATCTGAACTGAATTTTATTTCAGGAGAAATTTAAAAAGGAAAAAAAATCAAGGTAAGCAACAGGGAAGAGACTAAACCTAGAGTTCCCAGTCAGATATTATCATGGCTGTGGATTTTCAGAATTTGAAAATGGACTCAGAACAGTTTATAAAGACTTAGCAGATTAGAAGGTCTTCCAAGTTGTTATTAATTTCAGTTTAGTGTCATTTTAGAAGGAGATGGTTCTTCTAATTGTCCTTTTTCCTATTTTATTTTACTAATTTGTTATGCAAGAATGTCAATAAGAAGGGTAAAGAGATTGTTCAATTTATGTACATTTTTATGTAGCTATGTTGATTGTTGGTCTCTGACCTACAGGGCCCCCTGACCTCTTTAAAAGATAATCAGCACATCAAAATGATGGTCCAGAGTCGTTTGCTTTTTCTGAAACTTCCAGTCAGAAATTCCAGCTCTTTATGCTGGAAGTACATGCTCTTCATTTTAACTTATAAATCAGTGAACCCTGTCTGCACGTGTCAGAATATTTGGGCATACAACTGAATATGCTCTCTACTACTCAAGAAAGGAATTGCAGGAAGGTGGGAGGTCAAGAGAAAAGAGAATAATGGAAAAGAACTGGGGAAGGAAGAAACTAGGGCAGACTGAGAAAGTATGTGCTATTTTTTATGTTAGAAATTGTGTTATTTTTATGCTGATTAAGAAATTGATAGCATAGGAATAAAAAGTATTTTTTCCCATAAATGATGCAAGTCATCTATTTTAAAGATACTCAGGATGACTATGAATTACTAAGTGAGTCATTATTAAGGGCTTTTAAGAAATATATTAGCAGTTTTTACCTTAGAAATCATTTTATTTATGCAAAATTTCAGTTATAGGTAGCATATTGATAGAGATAAGCACAAACAAATACAATTTAAAAATCAACTCACAACTAAAGATGAAGTGGTAGTTTATTCGATAAAAACTGAATATTTTTATTATTAAAATTATATTATGAAAATTACATTTATCATATAAACAGACAAGTACAAAAATAAAGAAAATGAACAGACAGCAAACATACAACAAACGAATAGCTGTAGAAATAAAAATTAGGGTTCCTCATGTAGACAGTCTTGACTGGACCCATTTTCTCAGAGTGTTTTAACTATAAAAAGGTCAGCAAGATGGAAAACAGTGAGCAAGTATGAGGTTGGAACAGGATGAGATTGAAGAGTTATCAGCGGCCCCAAAATACATGATTTTGTGGGCAGAGGCCAGAAGGTCAGATTTAATTCTGAGTGCAGTGGAAAGTGAGAAAAGGCTAGCCTGAAATGTTAGGTTTGAATGGAAGGAAGAAATAAAATAGGAAGAAATGGTTGACTAGAGAGCTGTTTTAGGGTATAATTCAGTGTGTGTGTATTTGGAAGGGTGGCTTTGGGGAGAGGATAGCTAACTTTTTCCTTCTTTCTTCCAAAAGAGTTCAGCAAGATAAAGAAGACAATTTTCATCACCAAAGTGATCACAGTGTAATACATAAACTCTACAATGACAGTATACAGGAAGATGCTTATTGTCTAGTATTTATATTTTATACTAGTAGATAAATAATTTTGGTGTAATAAGTGGTATTGAAGCAGGAAGCTTGAGTGTCTAAGGGAGTATATGTTTGGGGCACTTAACTCATACTTGAGAGATTGTTAGTATATTTCTTAGCAGAAGTCATATTTTAAAAATGAGAGAAGTTAGAGTCCCCCATTCCTACCCGCCATGGGATGTAAGATGGGTGTGCAGACATCACCAAGTATTATGCCAGGAAGAAAGGGCAGCGTGTTAATGAGAACTTGACCTATCTAATGAATTTCAAATTATTCAACAGGATGCGTGTGTGAAAGGAGTGATGAAACAGGTCAGACTCTCAAGACAGTGTGTATCAATTTTATCAGCTGATTTCATGCAATGTTACTAGCCATTTTTCTTTCTCTTCAAGCTGACTCCTGAGTCTTCATCTTTATTGTTTCAGTTGATTGTTAAATTACTACCTTCCACCCTCTAACCATCTCCACCCACCCCAGCCCCAAAAGATCACTGCCTTCTCCTCAGATCTTATGTTTGCCCTGATCACCTTCTAAAGAAAAGGACTCCTCCCTGCACACACACAGACTTTCGTCACTCTCTAATCCAGTACTTTTCCCTAAACTCTTCTTTATGAAACTTCTCTGTTATTATTTCACTTGTTCATTGGTTTTTATGTTAATCTTGTCCACTAAAATATGAGCTTTATGAGCTCATTCTTATTTATAGCTGCAAGCCCAGTGGCTAAGCCAGTAGCTGCACATGAAGAATAATCTGTAAATATTTGTTGAATAAATTAATGAACTCATAGAACAAAGAATGGAAACTAGGTTATTGCAGTGGCCCTTAACCATTTTTACTTTGTCTTATCCCTTAGATATCCTTTGAGGACTGGATTTTTGTTTGATTGGCGGATAATTGCTTTACAATGTCGTGGTGGTCTCTACTGTACATCAGGGCAAATCAGTCATAATTATATATATTTATATCCCCTCTGTCTTGAGCCTCCCCCTCATCCCACCCTTCTAGGTCATCACAGAGCACCAGGCTGGGCTCCCTGTGATATACAGCAACCTCTCACTATTTACACTTGATAGTATATATGGGGTTGCGAGAAAGAAACATGCAGAGTTGTTCATGGGATGGAGGTTTCTGCTTGGAGGGTAAGAAAACAGCCCGAGAGAGCTTCACTCCAGATCTTAGTACTTTCCACAAAGGAGAAAAGTACAGCAGGCTTTGTAAGAATCTCTCAGGACCGACAGTTCTGGAAACTAGTGATTCCGATCACCTCTTCTTCTCTGAAGTCGGAAACCTGGTCCCTGCTGACTTGCACGTGTCTCCTGCTTTTGTGTTGTAAGGGCAAATGGGCTGTCTTCTTTGTCATCCTCCACTCAGGACTGCCTCCTTGGACAGTCTCTCTTTAAGCCTGCTTTTCAGCAGCTGGTGTCTCACCTGTTCAGCCTATTCATTGCAGCTTGGGCTTTCATCACCATCCCTGAGCCGCTCGGGTGTGGTCAGAATAGCAGAATGATGCGCTTATGTGATAAGAACTTACTGTAGAAAGAACTACACGAGGCCACTTGTCCATCAACCCACAGAACTGCATGGGGACATGTCAGGCACTAGGAGTTCCATAGTCCATCAAGGATAATGTGCGTTTTTCTTTTTAAGTTGAGTTCGAGGCTCTGTCTTCACCTACAGTTGTGGGAGTTACTACTTGCTTCCTAGAATTTAGTAAATCTTAGAGAGCTCCCATGTGTACTGTGTTAAGTGGCTTTAGTGGTGGCCAACTCTTTATGACGCCATGGACTATAGCCCACCAGGCTCCTCTATTCATAGGATTCTTCAGACAAGAATATTGGAGTGGTTTGCCATGCCCCCTCCAGAGGATCTTCCTGATCCAGGGATCGAATGTACATCTCTTACATCTCCTGCATTGGCAGGGGGTTGTTTACCACTAGTGTCACCTGGGAAGCCTTGTTTATAGAGATATCTACACTTTTTAGAATAAAATTGCTGGTCTGCAAACTGCTAGGTCATTTGCATAGGACTTCTGGGGATCTCTTTGAAGGAGCCAGGTAGAGAGTACAAGTGAAGCAGTTTTTCAGTATATCAGAGACGTAACTAATTATTCAAACTCTTGCAAATCAAACTCTTGCAAAGTTGATTTAAGGGAAATCTGGCATAAAAGTTTTTATACAATGAATATATGTGTCAGGATGCAATTGTAAGTCTTCATATATTGAGAATTTACAATGTGCTTTGCATCTAAGGGAACAAGAGGGACATAGAAGACATCCTTTTTTTTTTTTTTTTAAGCATGCATGGTTTGTTAAGTAAATTATAAGATTAATCTGAGCCTAGGGCAGTTTGAAACCTCAACTCCATTGATAAGCTGTGCAAGTGCAAGCTTCTCAGTTGTGTCTGACTCTTTGTAACCTCACAGACTATACAGTCCATGGAATTCTCCAGGCCAGAATACTGGAGTGGGTAGCCTTTCCCTTCTCTAGGGGATCTTCCCACCCAGGGATTGAACCCACATCTCCCGCATTGCAGGTGGATTCTTTACCAGCTGAGTCACAAGGGAAGCCCCAAATTACTGCAGTGGGTAGCCTATCCATTCTCCAGCTGATCATCCCAAACCGGAAATCAAACCGGGGTCTTCCACATTGCAGGTGGATTCTTTACCAACTGAGCTATCAAAGCTGAGACCCGAACAAAATAACACACCCAACCCCAATGGGAGCTCTCAGTCTTTCCTTACTTGAAGAGAGCTCCTCTTCTCTTTTTCTGCTCTTCTGGATAACACAGCATACCCAGCAGGGATTCGGATGATCCCCAAATACCGCAAATACCTGTCAGTTGGTATCAGGAGACCTATTCTCTCAGTTGATCAGTTCGGTTGCTCAGTTGTGTCTGACTCCTGGTGACCCCATGAACTATAGCACGCATCCATCCCTCCCTGCCATCCCACCTCCTAGAACTTGCTGAAATGCATGTTCATCAAGTCAGTGATGCCATCCAACCATCTCATCCTCTGTCTTCCCCTTCTCTTCCTGCCTGCAATCTTTCCTAGCTGCTGTTGCTGCTGCTAAGTCGCTTCAGTTGTGTCCAACTCTGTGCAACCCCACAGACGGCAGCCCACCAGGCTCCCCCATCCCTGGGAGTCTCCAGGCAAGAACACTGGAGTGGGTTGCCATTTCCTTCTCCAATGCATGAAAGTGAAAAGTGAAAGTGAAGTTGCCCAGTCGTGTCTGACTCTTCACGACCCCATGGACTGCAGCCTACCAGGCTCCTCCATCAATGGGATTTTCCAGGCAAGAGTACTGGAGTGGGGTGCCAGTGCCTTCTCTGACCTTTCCTAGCATCAAGGTCTTTTCTAGTGAGTCAGTTCTTTGCATCAGTTGCCAAAGTATTAGAGCTTCAGCATCAGCCCTTCCAATAAATATTCAGGACTGATTTCCTTTAGGATTGACTGGTTTGATCTCCTTGCAGTCCAAGGGACTCAAGAGTCTTCTCTGACACCACAGTTGAAAAGCATCAGTTCTTCGTCACTCAGCTTTCTTTATGGTCCAACTCTCACAACCACACATGACTACTGGAAAAACCACTGCTTTAACTATACCAACCTTTGTTGACAAAGGAATGTCTCTGCTTTTTAATATGCTGTCTAGGTTGGTCATAACTTTTCTTCCCAGGAGCAAGCGTCTTTTAATTTCATGGCTGCAGTCACCATCTGCAGTGATTTTGGAGCTCAAGAAAATCAAGTTTGTCACTGTTTCCATTGTTTCCCCATCTCTTTGCCATGAAGTAATGGGACCGGATGCCATGATCTTAGTTTTCTGAATGTTTAGTTTTAAGCCAACGTTTTCACTCTCCTCTTTCACTTCATCGAGAGGCTCTTTTGTTCTTCACTTTCTGCCATAAGGGTGGTGTCATCTGCATATCTGAGGTGATTGATATTTTTCCTGGCAATCTTGATTCCAGCTTGTGCTTCTTCCAGCCCAGCATTTCCCATGATGTATTCTGCATATAAGTTAACTAAGCATGGTGAAAATAATACAGACTTGACATACTCCTTTCCCAATTTTGAACCAGTACATTGTTCCATGTCCGGGTCTAACCTTTGCTTCTTGATCTGCATACAGGTTTCTCAGGAGGCAGGTAAGGTAGTCTGGTATTCTCACCTCTTGAAGAATTTTCCACAATTCTTTCCACAGTTTGTTGTGATCCATACAGTCAAAGGCTTTAGCATAGTCGAGGAGGCAGAATTAGATGTTTTTATAGAATTCTCTTGCTTTTTCTATGATCCAACGAATATTGGGAATTTGATCTCTGGTTCCTCTGCCTTCCAGCTTGAACATCTGTAAGTTTTTGGTTCACATACTGTTGAAGCCTAGCTGGGAGAATTTAGGGCATTATTTTGCCAGTGTATGAGATGAGTGCAATTGTGCAGTAGTTTGAACATTTTTTGGCATTGCTTTTCTTTGGGATTGGAATGAAAACTGACCTTTCCAGTCTTGTGACCACTGCTGAGTTTTCCAGATTTGCTGACATATATATTGAGCTCAGCACTTTCACAGCATCATCTTTTAAGATTTGAAATAGCTTAACTGGAATTCCATCACCTCCACTAGCTTTGTTCACAGTGATGCTTCCTAACGCCTACTTGACTTCACATTCCAGGATGTCTGGCTCTAGGTGGGTGATCACTCCATTGTGATTATCTGGGTCATTAAGACTTTTTTTGTACATGAAGATCTTCTGTGTATTCTTGCCACCTCTTAATATCTTCTGCTTCTGTTAGGTCCCTACCATTTCTGTCCTTTATTGTGCCCATCTTTGCAAGAAAAGTTCCCTTGGTATCTCTAATTTTCTTAAAAAGATCTCTAGTCTTTCCCATTCTATTGTTTTCCTCTATTTCTTTGCATTGATGACAGAGCAAGGTTTTCTTATCTCTCTTTGCTATTTTTTGGAACTCTGCATTCAATGGGAATATCTTTCCTTTTCTCCTTTGCCTTTCATGTCTCTTCTCTTCTCAGCTATTTGTAAGGCCTCCTCAAACAACCATTTTGCCTTTTTGCATTTCTTCTTCTTGGGGATGGTTTTGATCATTGCCTCCTATACAATGCCATGAACCTCTGTCTATAGTTCTTCAGGCACTCTGTTAGATCTAATCCCTGCATCTGTTTGTCACTTCCACTGTATAATTGTAAGGTATTTGATTTAGGTCATACCTGAATGGTCTTGTTCCCTGTAGCTTACAGAGAATGACTAGCTACAGCCTACAGGACTGAACTAGGAGGCCAGTCTGAGTTTTATAAGGTAGAAACTGTGGTGGTTAGTCTAGGTGACAGAGCTCTTAGCTTGAAGTTGTGGAACTGTGTTCTTTTTCTGTTTTTAAAGAAGATCCTGACCTGGCTGAGATTGTGTTCCTCAAATGACTCTCCTCCTACCCCTACTAGTGATTGTTTTCTAGGGGGTCTAACAAACGACATGTGCTTTTAGAGCTTTGATTTTATTTAATGATGTTTGGGAAACTTAATTTTTTTGGTCACTAAAACATACTGATTCAATAGAAAAGAGTTAAATTTTCATGGATTTTAAAATAACACATGAAATTTTACAGTTCTATTATAACTGGTAGTCTTTAAAAGCTTTTAATAAATGGAAGAGGTTTCCACAAGGCATTATTATATCTTTCACCATTCGTTTACTAATACTCCAATAGATAGTGCCAAAGAGTGCCTAGTCAGTGTTTATAAAGTTGGAAGAAAGTTTCCCTGATGGATGCTTGCTTTTATATGATCAGCAACAGTGCTGTTTCCTTCATTTGACTCATCGTTGTTTACAAAAGTAAAGCAGGATTCTCTGAGTGAAAATTTTCGAAATCATTGATGGGGAGTGTTCCCTCTGTGAAAAATTAGTTCTTTAGACTTGTTTTTTTTTCCACCAAATCATCTACTTCTGTTGTAACAGATGGTTTCCATGATAAGGCTCCTTTTGTTTCTCCATGAAGAGCAGTAAATGAATGAAAGTGTATTGCTTCACTGGGAAGAGCCCTGGAAGACGTGATGGGCAGGGGATTTCCAGCATCCCAGTCTGCCTCTCTTGCCAGCAGCTCAGTTGACTCAACCTGATCATCAGATCTCTTGGTAGATTGTAAACTTGTGTCAGTAAGAGCCTAGATGGTAAAGAGGATTCAGTTGGCAAGATACCAGGCAGCACAAATGTTGGTCACGGTGCTTGTGCCTGTGCCCAGGAGAATGTGATTCCCTCACCTCCTGTCTAGGATTTGGAAACTGCACTTAGGACACTTACAGCAAAGATGAAATACAGATTTCAGGGTCCTGTGGCTCAGTGGGAAAGAGTCTGCCTGCCAGTGTAGGAGATGTGGGTTCGATCCCTGGGTTGAGAAGATCCCCTGGAGGAGCAAATGGCAACCCACTCCAGTATTCCTGCCTGGGAAATCCCATAGACAGAGGAACATGGCAGGCTACAGTCCACGGGGTCACAAAGAGTAAGTACACAAAGTCGTAAGTCATAACTTAGCGACTAAACAACAACAAGAACAACTAAAGACTTACCAAAACAATTTTCTCAAATTTTTATTAATAGGCGTATTTGGAAAAAGTTCCCCTTGACCAAGAGCCTATGCCTGATTGTACTGTTGTGTTAGTGTACCTGTATATGCAGTGGACTACAGGCTCGCTGTGGGTGGGAAGCTTGGCCTTCCTCCCTTCTCAGACCACCATGCCCAGCACTTAGGAGTGCTTGAGACATTTAGGAATGAATGAATATGTTATGCTTGTGATCAGTTTCCCAGAATAAACCAACCATATCCTCTGACATCTTGCAAAATTAATTATTTTTTAAATGTGCTAGTGTTTAGATTTTAAATTAGGCCTCAGAGGTGAAAGGCCAGCATGTTATGGATAGCTCATTTATCTAGTACACAACTCTCAGCTCTAAGTTAGTGCCCTGGGGAAGACCATTGCATTGGGGCAGTAGTATCAGCCTCCTGAACAGATACTGATCTCTGCTGTGGCAGTCATTCTTCTCAGAAGCCACACTGGCTGATAAAGGTACAGTAGGCTAAGTTCATTGAGGCCTTATGTGAAAATTATCTGTGAAACAGTTTATATCTAGCAACTTTCCAATAGAATTCTACCTAGAATTAACTCCTTTTTGAAAAGTACACTTGAAATCCTTTCTTGGCATATGTCACTCCTACTGGTATTAAATTCAGGTTTGAAAGGAAATCTTGCTTCAGGTCCCCTTTTTAAAAATACTTCTGTATTGTTTTAGAAAATTCTAGTGTTCCACATAATTACATTGGTTTCAGTTTTATTTAACCAAAACCCCATGACGATACTGGAGTAAAACCATCATTTTAATATTTCTGATTCTTCTCTTTGCTAATTCTTCCTGCATAAGGATGATGTGGGGTGCTTGTCTGATTTTTAGACTGAGCATAATTGCCAATATGAACAAGAGTGAAAGGGCACAATTGTCTACAAGTTATGTATTAAGGACACAGTTAGCTATATATTAAAGCATATGTTGAAGGGAATAAAACAAGCTGAAATAACTAAACATTTGGAAGGAGATCTGTTTTGTCTCTGCCATTTTAATGATATCCCCTTAGATAAAGATTATTGATTATATAAAGTTTTGGGAAACCCCACGGCTGCTCAACTGTGTATGTTGGCATTACATATGATTATTTTGCATTTACTATCTGAAGGTAGTTTCAATATAACTTTTCAGATTGTGATGAGTAGCCTTGTAATTATACCAACATATCCATTAGAAATTCAGTTCTAGAATAGAAAGAAAGTAAACAAATACTGCATCCATGTTTACCTGAGAAGATTAAACAAGCTCTCTGCAGTGAGTTATAAGTTTATCATATAATGGAACTTACATGTTTTAATCAGTTTTTTAGGATAACATTTAGCTACTTATTTCCTATGGGTCCGTATCAGTGAGGGAAATCACAGTTCTGCTTTTGTAGTTTTATACCATTTTGCATCTCAGAATCCCTCAAAGTGTGGATAACCAAAGGAAAATAAGAATTTCTTTTTTTTTTTTTTAAAATAAGAAACTAGGGATTTTAAGCCTGAACAAATTTTGAAAGTCTAGTCTATAAAAAGGAGATTTGCCTTCTTCAGCATAATTCCAGATGGAAGGAGGCAGGTCAATGGAGAGAAGTTAGAGAAAGTTCTGAGTAAGTTTCAGATAGAGATTTTTAATAAACTATATGCAACAATGACTGAGTTGTCACGGGGACGTGTGTAGTGAATTTTCTGTCCTGGACATTTTTAAACAGAGGTTAAAACCTGTCAGGGATATTTTATAAGGGGAGAAGAAAACCTATACTAAATTAACACTAAATGACTATTCGAAATATGAGCATCTGTAAATCTAATTTCTCCTCCATTTTTGATCTCATTTACAAGGTGTGAATGCCTGCTGTGGCGGTAGATTGTGTCAACAATTATATTGATGGCTGAGTGCTGACATGAAGTTTAACCTACTCCCTCTCTTATTTTAATTGCATTTTTGTCTATCAGTTAATGTGATCATTTTCATTTTTTTAGCAATGTCACTGTCTTATTTTTTAATGAAAGAAAGGAATACAAAAGGGCCTTTTGGAAAACACCCATTCATCCCACTAGTACTGTAGAACCCATCCTCATGCCGGCATCAGAGGCAAGGGGCAGACATCAGAATTCATTGTGTCACTGGGCCCTGGCTTCACTCCTTTTATCTTTTCAACCTCTCTCTCTTTTTTTTTTTATTATTGTTTTTGCCATACAATGTCATGATATCACCATGGGTTTACATATGCTTCCCCTCTGGAACCCCCCTCCCTCCTCCCCCCCCCCCGGGAAATCTCGCTGCACCAGTCCCGAGCATCAATCCTGGGCTGGCGATTGATTAGACACATGACAATTAACATGCTTCAATGCCCTTCTCCCATATCATCCCACCCTTACCCTCATCCACAAAGTCCACGAGTCTATTCTATACATCTGCGTTCAATCTCTATAGCCCTGTAGCCCTGACAGGTCACCCTGAAACGGGGTATGCTGACCAATGAGAAATAAATAGCCAAAGATGATCCTAACAAGTGACCAAAAAATATAAATTCCATTATACTATAACTTTATAACTCATCCCACTGAAAAGCATATGAGTCAGGTAAACATAGCTTGCAAATCAGGTATGGCTGAATTCAGGCTAGTAGCATTCTCCTTTGACTTACCTGGGCTTAACCATATTCTTGGCAAGGGTCACACAATTTTTGTTTAATGGAATGAGATCAGCAACATACCTCGTGCTTGTATGCTACTCAGTCAACTCCCCAAAGGAAGCTCATAACCAAGAAGAAAGTAATAGCAGAAAAAATAGAGTAAATAAAAAAATCAGGAATAAACAAGACTATGAAAACCAAGTCCATCATTCCAAAGACTACTTAGTCCAAAGGAAATCCTAAGACTAGTACTTAGGTCTCATTATTTGACCACAGTATATTAATATATGTACTATTTTCAGTTTTAAATATTATGATTTATACTAGGTCATATGTTGTGAGCATCCTAGTCCATTTAAAAGCATAAATAATTCAACACTGCTCCATACCTATTTCACAGCCTTTTTGTATAGCCTGGGCATTCTGGATTTTAATCCATAACCTATATTTGGTTGGTGAAATGTCATCAAACTGAGTTTTCCTTATGACACACAAATTCGTGAAGTGTTCCATGTTTTTTTAAGTCTATGCATTTTCAATCATTTCTTCTTGAGAATGAGTAACTTGGGCATATCGGCAATAAGAGAATTGCTGTTACCACCATCTGGCACATGGCACTGCTTCTTTGTCCCTGTGGATCTTTGTCTACAGAGACAACTGCAGTGAAGGCCAGGGCCCTTCCTGTCATTCAGCTGATCCCAGTATTTAAGGCCACATCAGCTCTTTCAGGTTCAAAAACTCTTCTTTTTTGTCTTCAGCCTTTATTTAAAAATTGACATAAAAACAGAATTATCAAGGGAGCCTACTGAACAAAATGCCTTTCTTGCCCTAGAAATGCTCAGTAAAATTGAGGCTTACTGCAAACCAAGGCTTACTCTGGCCTCTCAACATGGAATAATTATCATGCAAACCAGGCTGCATTTGAAAAATTCTATTTTAGCATCCTCTTCCATCTATTAAACTTCTAAATCTGTTTTGGTGTGCATGGGATGTTTAAGTCTCATTTTGTGTTAACCACAGTATCTTGATAAAAATGTAAAATAAGCTTTCTGTACTCAAATATGGGTTCCCCTGGTGGCTCAGATGATAAAGAATTTGCCTGCAGTACAGAAAACCTGGGTTTAATCCCTGGGTTGGGACGATCCCCTGGAGGAGGGAATGGCAACCCACTCTAGTATTCTTCTCTAGAGAATCCCATGGACAGAGGAGCCTGCTGGGCTACAGTCCATGGGGTCACAAAGAGTTGAACACAACTGAGTGACTAATACACACACACACACACACACACACACACTCAGGTATAGTATGTTAAGAGTGAGTCTGATAAAGACTTGACCGAGAAGAGTTCTCTCATTTTGGAAAAGTCAATGTCTACTGTTTGTTTAAGGGTGCCACCACCTTCTACCATCTGGTGGGGAAACTCCATGAGAGATGTGGGATCAAAGTCATCGCTTCGGGGTTCTGTGGCACAAGAACTGAAGCAGAGGGGAGATGTGGTAACTCAAAACACGTCTTGGCAGTCACAGCTGTTAAATGGGGTGTAGGGCGCATTGCTTTTCAGCCCTTCTGTCTTCTGATTGACTGGGCTGATAAAGTGTTGAACAAAACTTATCAGTTCTGTTTAGTTTATAGCCACACTTGTTTTCTCCTCATCCCCTGCTGGGTGGTTATTAAGAAATGATTTAGGGGACTTTATTCAGCCTTCTGCTGGAGCATTTCATATAGACACAGAGGTCCTTTGGAGGTAATGTGGACACTTAGAAGTGAATGGCGGTCATCCATCCTCCTCTATTTAGTGCAACAATTTCAGCCAATTTTAGCATCACTGTGTTTAATCATTAGAATAAAAAGTCTTGAAGTGTAATAAGCAATAGCGTAAGTCCTTCAGTGTGCAACAGATACCATGTTTTGCACAATCAGCCTTGTTGGCAGGAGCAGTTTCATCTCCAGATGAAAAGGTGACTGGGATGTGGTGCATTTGGAAGCCGTGTCAGTGCAGTCAGGCCTGGGTGCAATTGAAGCTGCTGTTCACAAAAATGAAATTCTGAACTGAGGCCTTCATTGCCCATTCCAAGAAATACAACGAAAAGGCCTGGATCAGTATTTCAAGTACTTGGTGATACTATTGGCTTAGACACATTCCCTTTATTGGGTCTGTTTTGCAAGCCTAAATTTGAGCCTGAAGAATTTCTCCATATAAATGTCTTAAGTATTGCAGTGGCACATCCATCACCGTTTTTGCTTTGAATTACAAAGCTAACCTTAAGATATGAGCCTTATGCTGGGCAATGTGATACATACACAGAAAGGGTGAGCTTCCTTAGTGATGAAATCAGCCAATGCCCAAGAGGAAAGTAATAGGCAGAAAGGACAGAGTTGATGAAAAAATTGATTCTTTTCCATTAAACTGTACGTGATTTGTTTTTTATGAAGTAGGCATCAGCTGAAAGAGAAATATTTTTTCAACTAAAAAGAGATTGATGGTGAGGGAGAGGAAAAATGTATAAGGAATCAGGGTATAAATATGTGTCTTATTTTATTACCATCTCAAATAATGAGAAACTTGAAAAGCATTCCATTGTGGTTACCTCGTATGTTTCCTTGGGCTTGGTGCTATTAAAGCTCTTTAATGTTCCTAATGGCTTTGTTTTTTTTTTAGAAGTACATTTAGATTTCACACTTCATTACTTTCATAATCCTAAGAGTTCTGTTGCTTATTTTCAGGTTTACCAAAGATGCAGGCTATTAGGAACTACAGTGGAACACCGCCCCCTGCTCTTCATGAAGGACCCCCACTACACATTCAGGCAGGAGATACAGTTGAACTTCTGAGAGGAGATGCACACAGTCTGTTTTGGCAGGTACTGTTCACATTACAGTGTTTTAGATTTAACAGATGATTTATTACTTCTTGGAGACCAAAGCTCTTGTCTAGAACTGATTGCATGCTTTCAGCTTCAGAAATTTTACATGACGTGAGGAAAAATATTTTTTATTAACCACCCGCAAATTTACCAATGCTGAAGTGGCGATGAGTGTTAGAGCACTAAAGAAAATAGTATCTGTGCTCTGAATCAGAATTATCATTTGTATTAAAAATTCATGCGTTGACAGCATTTTTTCCAAACCCAGGTCTTTGGGTATGATCTAATTCACACATTTCTAGCACTTTACTTCAGGGAAACTACCAACTAGCTTGCTAGAGGCCATTGCTGGCCAACTGTATCTACCCACAGGAGTATCTGAAATTATCAGAGGTGCTCTGGGTATTATTTACAAAATAAGTAAATTGTGACAAGTGAGCAAATATGTTGATGTTTGCTAGTGATGAAATCTCTCTGGTCCAGTTAGCCTGCTTTTGGTTCAAGGGTTTTGTTAAATGAGGTAAATATGGAATAGTGTAATGATCGAATAGAGTTGGATGGGAGAACACTGCTGTTCATTATATTAGTCTGTATTTTCATGCATATGTTAGAAATACCTCCCAACAAACTTAAGGAGTGTTAAAAGTCTGTTGTGAATTGAGGGAGAAAAGAGTGGGATCAACAGAAAGCTTAGCACATGAGTGAAGTTTTCTAGGGGTAAAGAGAGAGCAGAAAAGGATTGTTGGATAATAATCCATCATGTACATGTGTAAATGGTAGCTACTTTTATTACAAGCATCTTCTTGTCTGCCATCTTGTTACAGAAGAACGCCCCTAAGTTGAACAGTTAACTCCAACCACGTATAAATTTCTATAACCAGTGGCTTTTCTAGAGCTCCAGCAACCTTAAGTATCCTGTGCTTCTCATACCTGGTTCTTCCCAAAAAAGGAAGAGAATGACAGACTCAGACCTAACTCTTCTATCCACTCCTACATTTCCCAACCCAACCACAAAACATGCCTGCTTGTGTACACATAAGATTTGTCTTACTCAAGACTTCTCTCTTTCTTGGATATTACATCCCCACATTTGCGTCAGTTGGCTCTTGACCGCTACATTTTCAATTGCGTTCTCTCCACTGGCTCCTTTTCTACAGCTCAGAAATATGCTCAGGCTCCTCCCAGCTTAAAACACATATAGCTCCACTTTTTGTCTGGTTATGTCAGTCTTCCACTCCCTCTCATCTTCTCCTTCTCCTGTTCTCAGAGCTGATGAGCTTCTTGAGAAAGTGCTCTGCACTCAATCTCTGCCTCCTTATGTGCTATTTGTAATGCAGTTTCCTGCAGAAACTATTCCTACTTGGATTACTAATGCCATTAAAAAACAACAACTTTGGGACATATTATTAACTGCACATATTTAAAGTGCAGTTGAATTTGATGTTTTGTCAAATGTACATATAAGTGAAAGTATAATTACAATCAAGATAAGATCAGCCCCAGAAATTTTGTTTGCTGCTCTGTAACCTCTTCTCCATACCCCTAGTCTCCCTTATGCGCTTTGTAACCTACTCCTTCATGCCCTTCCTTAACCCCACCAGGCAACCACAGTTCTGCTTTCAGACTATGAGTTTGCATTTTTCAGAATTTTATATAGGACATCGTATAGTACATATTCTTTTTCGTATGGCTGCTTTCACTTAACATAATTATCTTGAGATTAAACCGTGTTGCTTTGTTTAACAATAGTGAAGTGAAAGTGAAAGTCGCTCAGACTCTTTCAGTATAGTCCATGGAATTCTCCAGGCCATAATACTGGAATGGGTAGCCTTTCCCTTCTCCAGGGGATCTTCCTAACCCAGGAATCAAATCCAGGTCTCTTTACAAGCTGAGCCATAAGGGAAGCCCAAGAATCTTGGAGTGGGTAGCCTATCCCTTCTCCAGGGGATCTTCCTGACCCAGGAGTCGAACCGGGGTCTCCTGCATTGCAGGCAGATTGTTTACCAACTGAACTATGAGGGAAGCCACAATAATTCTATCATTTTTCAAAACCATTTTATTGTGGTTTGATTGATATATAAAAAGCTGTACATGTTTAATGCATGCAGCTTGAGTTTGGAGATAAGTATATATTCTTGAAACTGTTACCACAATTTATGCCATAAACATATCCATCACTTCTGAAAGTTTCCTCCTATCCTATTTATTTTGTGATTAATGACATTAACATAAGGTCTACCTTCTTAGCAAATTTTTAAGTATATAGTACAGTATTACTAACTGTAAATTCTGTGTTGTATAGTAGAACTTTAGGGCTTATCCATCTTCCATAACTGAAACTTATATCCTTTGATTACCTCTTCCACATTTCCTCCTTCCCCCCAGGCTTTGGCTACCCCTATCCTACTCTCTGCTTCTATGAATTTGACAATTTTTGATTCCTTATGTGAGTATAGCCAAGACTTGGAACCAACCTAAATATTCATCAATGGATGACTGAGTAAATTAAAATGTGTTATATAACATAGGGCAATACTCTTCAGTCTTTGAAAAGAGGGAAATGCTGCCATATGCAAAAACATGGAAGAACTTGAGTGACATAATGCCAAGTGAAGTAAGTTCTTTTCACTGTTGTTGATTATTCTAGGTATGGGTATAGCACAATTTATCCATTAGCCTGTTGAGGGGCTATCAGGTTATTACTGTTTGGGGCTGTTACAGACAAGGTGCTATGAACATTTAAGTATAAGTCTTTGTAGGAACACATACTTTTCGTTTTTCTTAGGTAAGTACTGAAAGTCAAAGTATTAGTTGCTCGGTCGTCACCAACTCTTTGCGACCCCTCTGTCCATGGATTTCTCAGGCAAGAATACTGGAGGGGGTTGCCATTTCTTTCTCCAGGGGATCCTCCTGACCCAGGGATCGAACCCAGTTCTCCTGCACTGCAGACAGATTCTTTACAGTCTGAGCAGGGGGAAGCCCTACAATATTGAACACTGAAAGGAGATCATATAATTTCATCCTGTTACAGTTCCCCAGCTGTGTAAGGTACTTCTAGGTGCTGTGCATCCTCACCACTGCTGTGTATGGTCAGTCTTCCTAGGTCTGTCTGTTGTAACAGATGTGCAGTGGTATCTTATTGCGGTTTTGATTTACATTTCCCTGACTACTGATATTAAGCATCTTTTTCTGTGCTTATTTACCATACATATAACTTCACCGATGTTCTAATATTTTGTCAAATTTTTTAATGAGTTGTGTGCTTTTAATCATTGAATTTTGAGAGTCTCATATATTTTAGGTACAAATCCTTGATAAATTAGATTCTTTCCATATTTTCTCCTACCCTGTGCCTTGCCTTTTTATTACCTTAATAATGTTATTCATAGAGCAGAAGTATTTACTTTTGATGTTGCCCAATTTGTTAATTTGTTCCTTTGTGAATCACACTATGAGCACTGTAAATATCTAAGAAATCCTTGCCTTCCCCAAGGTTACAAAGATGTTTCCCTGTGTTTTCTTCTAGAAGCTTTATAGTTTTAAGTTTGATATTTAGGTTTATGATCCATTTTGAGGTATTTTTAAATATGGTAGTTAAAGGGTTGTGGGTTTTTTTTTTTCTGCATATGGAATCAGTGTGTTCCAGCACCATTTGTTTGTTTTTTTAAAATGATTTTGTTTGTTTATTTGGCTGTGCCAGGTCTTCATTGCTTTGCAAAGGCTTTCTCTAGTTTGGGTGAGCAAGGGCTAGTCTTGATTGAGGTACCCAGGGTTCTCATTGTGGTGTCTTCTCTTGCTGCAGAGCCCCGACTTCAGCAGTTGCAGTGCTGGGCTCAGTAATTGTGGTATATGGACTCTCGGGCAAGTGGGGTTCAGCAGCTGCAGCACACAGGCTCAGAAGCTGCAGCTCGTGGGCGCTAGAGCAGCAGGCTTCAGTAATTGCAGCCTATGGGCTCAGAAGCTGTGTTGCACAGTCTTAGTTGCTCCGCATGTAGAATCTTCCTGGACCAGGAATCAAACCCATGTCCCATGCACTGGCAGATAGATTCTTACCCACTGTGTGACCAGGGATTCTTGCCACCAGCACCATATGTTGAAAATCATTTCTTCACTAGATTGCCTTTGCATTTTGTAGAAAACCATTCATATATGTGTAGCTCTGTTTCTGGTACCTTTGTTCTACCGGTCTCTTTCTTCATCTGTACACCGTTATAAGGATATTTTAATTTTTGCAATTGCTAGTAGGTCTTGAAATTAGTGTTAGTCCTCCACGTGTTTTCTTTTGTCCAAAGATGTTGTGGCTATCTTAGGTGCTTCACATTTCATATGAATTTTAGGATGTCTTGAAAATTTCACCAATAAAAGCTTTACTTGTATTTTGATTTGGATTGTATTTGTAGATCAGTACTGGAGAATTGACATTTTAACAACGTTGAGTGTTCTGACTACTGTTCGTAGCATGTCTCTCTGTTTATTTAGGTCTTTAAATTCTTAGCAGTTTTGTCATTGTCAGAGCAGAAGCTATGCACTCTCTGTGTCATATTTATCTATGATTATTTCATATGTCATTCTGATGCTATTACAAATGGTAGTTTTAAAATCTGAATTTCTACTGTTCACTGCTAGTACATAGAAATAAATTGATTTTTTTAAATTGATCTTTTATCCTAAATTCTTGTTGAACTCCCATTAGTTTTAGTAGCATTTTTTCTATAGATCCCAGCAGATTTTTTAAAAAAGACAATTAGGTTATAAATGAATAAACAGGTTTTTCTTCCTTTGCCCTTCGGCTACCTTCTATGTCTTCTTCCTGTCGTGTGTTGAATGGAGGTAGTTAAAAAAAAATGTGCATCCCTGCTTTATTTCTCTATCTATTTATTTATTGCACTGTGTGGCATGTGGGATCTTTCTTCCCTGATAATGGATTGAACCTGTTCCCCCTGCATTGGAAGGCAGAGTCTTAGCCACTGGACCACCAGAGAAATCCCCATCCTTGCTTTATTTTTTATCTTAGGAAGAAAACATTAAGTCCTTTACCATTAGATATTGGGTCATCTGCAGTTTTTGTAGATGTGCTTTATCAGGTTGAGGACATTTCCTTCTAGTACTGGTTTGCTGAGAGTTTTTATCAGTAATGAATGCTTGATGTTGTGTTGTTGCAGTTCAGTCACTAAGTCATGTCTGACTCTTTTAGACCCCACGGATTGTAGCCTGCCAAATTCCCCTGTACTCCCCTGGAGTTTCCTCAAATTCATGTCTATTGAGTCAGTGATGCTATCCAGCCATCTCATCCTCTGCCACTTCCTTCTCCTTTTGCCTTCAGTCTTTCTCAGCACCAGGGTCTTTTCCAGTGAGTTGATTCTGCATCATAGCCAAAGTATTAGAGCTTCAGCATCAGTCCTTCCAGTGAATATTAAGAGTTTATTTCCTTTAGGATTGACTGGTTTGATCTCCTATCCACAGGACTCTCAAGAGTCTTCTCCAACACCACAATTCAATTCAAAAACACCGATTCTTCGGCCTTCAGCCTTCTTCATGGTCCAACTCTCACATCCATACATGACTACTGGAAAAATCATAGCTTTGACTATATGGACCTTGTTGGCAAAATAATATCTCTGCTTTTTAATACATTTTGTCAGAGCTTTTCTTCCAAGGAGCGGTTGCCATTTAATTTCATGGCTGCAGACCGTCTGCAGTGATTTTGGAGCCCACGAAAATAAAATGTCACTGCTTCCACTTCTATTCCACTATTCCTCTTCTATTTGCCATGAAGTGCTGGAGCTAGATGCTATGATCTTCATTTTTTGAATGCTGAATTTTAAGCCAGCTTTTCCACTTTCTCTCCTCTTTCACCCTCATCAAGAAACTCTTTAGTTCCTCTTTCCTTTCTGCTTTTAGACTGGTATCATCTGCATATATGAAGTTGATGACATTTCTCCTGGCAATCTTAATTCCAGCTTGTGATTCAACCAGGTGGCATTTCACACAATGTACTCTGCCTACAAGTTAAATAAGTATGGTGATAATATATAGCTTTGACATACCCCTTTCCCAATTTTGAACCAGTCTGTTGTTCCATGTCTGGTTCTAACTATTGCCTCTTCACCCACATACAGGTTTCCCAGGAGACAGGTAACATGGTCTGGTATTCCAGTCTAAGAATTTTGCACAGTTTGTTGTGGTCCACAAAGACAAAGGCGTTTGCACAGTCAATGAAGGAAAAATAGATGTTTTTCTGGAATTCTTTTGCTTTCTCCATCCAACGAATGTTGGCAATTTGTTCTCTGGTTTGTCTGCCTCTTCAAAATCCAGCTTGTACTTCTGGAAGTTCATGGTTCACATACTGCTGAAGCCTAGTTTGAAAGACTTTGAGTATAACCTTGCTAGCATGTGAAATGAGTGAAATTGTATGGTAATTTGAACATTGTTAGGCATTGCCCTTCTCTAAGAGTGGGATGAAAACTGACCTTTTCCAGTCCTGTGGCCACTGCTGAGTTTTCCAAGTTTGCTGACATATGTAGTACAACACTTTAACAGCATCATCATTTAGCATTTTAAATTTTAATAGCTCAGTTGGAATTCTGTCACCTCCACTAGCTTTGTTTGTAGTAATGCTTCCTAAGGCCCATATGTCTTCACATTCCAGGATGTTTGGCTCTAGGTGAGTGGCCATACTATCAGGGTTATTTAAGTCATTAAGACCTTTTTTGTATAGTTCTCCTATGTAAGTTTGATGTTAGATTTTGTCAAATGCCCTTCCTGCATCAACTGAAATGATTTTATACTTCTTTTTTGTTAATGTGGTGAATTACATTGGTTTTCAGATGTTAATCTTGCTTTCCTGAGATAAACTCCAGTTAGTAATGATATATTGTCCTTTTTATTGTTATGTTTTGGTAATGTCTTTGTCTGGGTTTGGTAATAGTTTAATACTCAAAGAATGAATTGAGAACTATTGTCTTAAATCTTCTGAAAGAATCATTACCCTTATTTCTTCATGAAGTGTTTTGTAGAATTTACCAGGAAAACCATCTAGGCCTGGAGTTTCCTCTGTAGGAAGATTTTTTTTTTAATTACAAATTCAACTCCAAGATTTTTTAAAATTAAAAATTCAACTTCTTTATAGGTTATACATTTCATTCTGAGGAAGCTTTGGTATTTTGTGTTAGACAATGTGGTGTCATCTCTCTCATTTCTGCGATTGGTAATTTGTGACTTCTTTATTTCTGGTCAGTCTAACTACAGGCATTCATTGGGGATATTGCAGGTAGGTATGGTTCCAGACCACTGTGATAAAGCAAGTCACACCAAGTTTTTAGTTTCCCTGGGTATATAAAAGTTATGTTCATATAATACTATAGTCTGCTAAGTGTGCATTAGGATTATGTTTAAAAAATAGTTCATATCTTAATCAAACCTTAATTATTTTACTGCTAAATAAATGGTATCAGCTAAGCCTTCAGTAAGTCACAGTAGTAACATCAAAGGTCACTGATTACAGATCAGCAGACAAATCTAATAATAATGGAAAAATTTGAAATACTGAGACAATTGTCAAAATGTGACACAGATGCATGAAATGAGTAAATGCTGTTGGAAAAATGGTGCTGACTGAATTGTTTGACATAGGGTTGTCATAAACCTTCTATTTGTTTAAAACAATATCTGCAAAGCACAGTAAAGTGAAGTACAATAATGAGGTATGCCTTGTAACTATTAGGAATTTTGTTGGTCTTTTCGTAGAACCAATAATTGGCTTCACTGGTTCTCTCTGTTATTTTTCTGTTTCCCATTTCATTGATTTCAGCTCTGGTCTGGTTTGTGTCTAGTATTTTTGCCTTAAGCATCTTTGCCATAGACATCTTCACCACAATCATTTTTGCCTCATAACTAATTGGCCATAGGGCACTCTTGCCATAAAACATGAAATAATGAAAAGTAAGATGTGTGTAGTAGACTCATGACAGTACAATGCAAATAACTGATTTTATGTTGTGAGCTGTCCCTAAGCACTTGCTTGCATTCTTTGTTCATTATATTCATGTGTGTTTATATATATATATATATTTGTTGATTTGTCCCCTTGTTTGGCATCACACTTTTTCTTTTTTCACTAAAATTTCTTCCTTCATTAGGAGAGATATCAGTTTCCAAACAATAGGATGCATGTTTGTTGTACCTGAGGTTTATATTGTATTGTGAAAGCCTCTGAATTGTTGCTTGTTCTTGGTATATTGTCATATGTCTGTTGGCAGATATCCCAAATTTCTAGGGGAAATGTGGTTTCAACTCTTTACCTTTGAGATTCTCAGCCTCTTTCTCTTCCAATGTAGTGTGTTTCAAAATAGGAAACAACTCTTGGGGCAAATAAGCCTCTGTCAGCTGGACAGAGTCATCATTAATAGTTGCTGATGTGTTTAAAAAACTTAACACATCTCAACCAGTTGAAACGAAACAGTCAAACCAAAAACTGTCAACCAATTATATTATCTTTGTCGCAGAGTTGCCTTATAACTAGTTGGTTATGTGGCAAAAATGTTTACAACAAAAATGCTTGCAGCAAACATACCTGGAACTAGTCTATTACATCCTTTTTTCTTATGATTTTGAATTTAATTTGCTCTTAATTTTCTAGTTTCCTGAATATTTGCTCATTGATTTGGTAACTTTTCCTAATATAGACATTTAGCATTCTAATTTTCTAAGTACTACTTTTGCTGCCCCCAAATTTTAATATGTTTATTTGGTATTTTTATTTTAAATTAGTTCAGAATAGTTTCTCACTTGACTTTCACTTTCTTTTTAATGGGTTATTTAGAGGTACATTATTTAGTTTCCAGGTATTTGGGATTTCCCAGATACATCTAATTTAACTGATTTAAATTTGTATCATAAGAGAAAATGGGGCCTCCCTGGTGGCTCAGTAGTAAAGAATCTGCCTGCCAATGCAGGAGACATGGGTTCAATTCCTACATCAGGAGGATCCCCTAGAGAAGGAAATGGCAACCCACTCTAGTATTCTTGCCTAGGATAATCCCATGGACTGAGAAGCCTGGTGGACTACAGTCCATGGAGTCACAAAAGAGTCACACAAACCTTAGCAACTAAACAGCAAGAGGAAATAGTTTGTATGACATAACTCATTTTTAATTTATTAAGAATTATTTTATGGCCCAGAAAGTGGTCTGTCTTGAGAGATGTTCTGTGTAAAATTGAAGAGAAAGTGTATTCTACTTTTTGAGGTGGGATGTTCTACAAATGCCAGTTAAGTCCAAGTCATTGGTAGTGTTGTTCAAGTGTTCTATATTGACTGATGACATAACCATCCAATCCATCCACCATCCTATACTCAAGTCCGGCATCTTGGTATACTCTCTATTCCTTCCTTTCTCTTGCCCCCCTCCATACCTCTTTAGTTATCAGATACTTCTTTTTTTTTTTTTTCAAGATAGTTTTCCTATTTATTTTTTCAAAAAAGTCCAGAATGGATCAAAAAGAACAGTCATCAAGGACACAGGTGCCGGACATAAGGCCAAAGGGTAGCTAGGAAAGTATGCCTTCAGAAAATTTGGGTGACTTGTGTTTTAAAAGCTGGATCTAACATAGTTAGCTCATTCTGTTGATCTAGCTTTCCCTGCCATTCCTCCCAACAGGGCACAGCTGGCTTGCTTTTCAAGGCCTCAGTTGAGGAATTCCATATACACACAGGCTGGTACAGCAGTACTTAAGTCACTAGAAGGATCTCATCACCTTATGGTTTCATTCCAGACCCAACTGTCTTCACTGCATGAGATTTCATCCATTGAAAGTATGGCTACTTCAACACGAAACAATGTTACATCTGTAGAATGATCAATAAATCAATTTTTCCAACTTTACATGCAGCTGAAATGAAAAATGACAGGCTAGGGACAGAATACTGTGAATTTTGTACTGCTGGACTTGTCACTCATGAAATGATCATGAGCTAATGGTCACTAAATTTACATATTCAGGAAATTATATATAGAATACTGCAAAAACACAGAAGAAGACTGAAGTTTAGGATCTGGAAGCTCTGGCACTGGGAAGCAAAAGGACAATCAAAAGGAGAAACAGTAACAGCAATAAACTTTGGAGTTGAAAGAATAACATGCTTGGGAGTGAAGGGATTTCCTGAGCTGATACGGGGAAACTTCAGTTAGCAGATACTTCTAATTTTATCCTCTGACTAGCTCTCAGTGCTTTTCTTCCTCTCTCCATCTCTGTCACTCTCTACTCTCCAATCAGCGGTCGCCTGACATGTGAGGTCACCTTCTAACCAGTCTTGTCACCTCCAGAATTTGTCTTCCTGTTCCCTTCCCACCACACCAAAGTTCAAGTGCAGTTAGATTCATAATCCCTTGTTAGTCTTGCTGTGTCTTCCTTTGACCAATACTGATCTCTTAGTTGGAATAGAAGTGTTTGTGAACCTGAGGATCCATGTTCAGTACCGTCCTGCTTCTCAGATCTCATCTTTCATGGTGGCCCACGTGTTGTGTGCCCTTTGTCCCTACAGGGCACCCCTTCCTGCCACTGCTTCAGCTCGCTAGGAGCCTTCTTTGTGAAGGCTTTCAGGTCCCATCTACCTTTGTTCTCCTAGCTCTGTTTCCAGCTGATTTGGACAGAATTCCCTCTTGTTGTGATCATAATGATAACAATAGCACTAATGACTAATGTTCATTATACCTTTTATGTAAAAGTTAGAGTTCTAAGCATACTTTATGTATATTAACACATATAGTATGAACAAAAATTCTATAAAATCAATACTATTATTTTCCCCATTTTATAAATCAACGAACTAAGACACTGAGGTTCAATAGCCTTGTGGTAGGTCTTGCAGTTTTTTCCTTGGGTAGCCAAGTGTAATGCACTGGGTGAAGGGGACTGCTGTAAATAGGCCTTCAGTGCAGTTGTGAGGTGAGGAGGGAGGGGAAATACTCTTTAGTCCTATGATTAGATATCATTTTTATTGAGCTTTTGCTCTGGATGATAAACTTCACAAGTGTGTGTGTATGTGTGTGTGTGCCTGCATACACATTCATAAAGTTTCTTTATCCCTGCTAAGGTGGAACAGAATGGCTATAGAGGGCTGGCTGCTGCTGCTGCTAAGTCGCTTCAGTCGTGTCTTGACTCTGTGCGACCCCACAGACGGCAGCCCACCAGGCTCCCCTGTCCCTGGGGTTCTCCAGGCAACAATACTGGAGTGGGTTGCCATTTCCTCCTCCAATGCACGAAAGTGAAACATGAAAGGGAAGTCACTCAGTCCTGTCCGACTGTTAGCAACACCATGGACTGCAGCCCACCAGGCTCCCCTATCCATGGGATTCTCCAGGCAAGAGTACTGGAGTGGGGTGCCTTAGAGGACTGGAGTTGAGTGTTTTTCTTCCCCAGGTCAGCTAGGCTTTGATAATACCCTAGCAGGTTGTATGCTGGTTGATTAGTTTCCTGTGAGGGCAGGCATTGTTAAGAGGGGAATGCCTCTTGTCCTCCCTCTGCATGACGCCAAGAGGAATTTTTCTCCCATAATTCTGTGGGGATCTGGTTGGGCTTCCTAAAGTAAGTTTTAAAATAGGATAGGGTTACCCCAGTGACTGGGCTCCTTGAGTTTTTTTTAACTCTTAGGGTTGTCAACAGTGAGCCACCAGCAATTTGTCAAAGGTGCTCAGTCGCTCAGCTGTGTCCAACTCTTTTTGTGTCTTCATGAACTGCAGCCCACCAGGCTCCTCTGTCAATGGAATTTTCCAGGTAGGAATATTGGAGTGGGTTGCCATTGCCTACTTCAGGTTATCTTTCCGACCCAGGGATCAAGCCTGCATCTCTTGTGTAGGGAAGTGGATTCTCTACCACTGAGCCACCTGGGAAGCCTGAATTTATCTACATTACAGGCTTTTCTGCCCTGGCACTGGATCTTGGAGTAGTTTCTGCTGGTGAGTCTCTCCTATAAGTGGTGACTTCTTGCATTTGCTTGTCTGTCACTCTAGTGTTGGGGACCAAGGTTTGTCCTTTGTCCTCCCCTCTCTTAAGGATTCAAGTAGAGTTGTTTATTTTTCAGCACATTCAGCTTCTTTATTGTTAGGATGGAGGGACAAACTGGAAGCCCCAGAGTTCTTTTACTAAATTGTATTACCTTCTGTTGTTCTCTGTAGATGATAAAAAAAAGGCATTACTGTCATTTCCTTTCAGCAGCCTGGAAACATTAAGTGTTTCCAGTATGATGGTATAATGGCCTTGGAAACTCTCAGATGAGAACCACTGGATGACAACAAGTGTGTGTATGTCTGTTGAGGGGAGGACATATGACTGTAATGAGAAAGGCTAATGTCCAGAACAGAAGAAAACAATTAGCCCATTTAGTTCAGTTCAGCAAGTGTGTATTGAGCTAATACACAATAGTCTGGGTTGAGCCCAGGCATGAATACATTGTATAAAATCCCAGATAAATTTAATATGAACCACTGACCAGATGATCTAATTGGAAGATTCTATGGTAGTTAGGGTATTATCCTCAGTGAACTATTGGGTCATTTATAGTAAGCTACCTTACCTAAGATTAGCTATAAAATATGGTGTTAAAATGAACTCAAGTGTTTTGACTCTGACAGTTACCAAATGAAGGGTGTAGTTTCAAAGAATCTGTGTACTATGAAAATATCCTTGCTACAACCTTCATACTAACTTTATTTATATAATAGTTTTTTTCTGATTCGGAAGGCATTTCAGATCTTGTAGTGCCTTAAGACTATCATGATAAAATCAGCTTTTGTTTTATAGGCTATATATGTGAGAAGTACTGTAGGACACTGGCCTGAACTGTATACTTACTCAGTGGCAGGAATCTAGAGTAACATTTTTTAAATTTCTGAAAAGAACTCTTTCCTCCTGTTGGGTCTAACACACGACTGGTTTCTAATCCTGTGTCTTTAGTGATCTATATAATGATCAAAACTCAGGATAAGGTAAGGTAGCTGGTTTCCATTTTTAAGTTTTTGTGAATTAAATCATTTTGTTATAACTATGTCTAGAGTTAAACCTGAGGATATTAATCTAGAATCTCTATTGGCTTTGCGTTTGAATTCCCCAAATGTCTTTTTTTTTTTTTCCTCTAGTTAAGTGCTTTGGCTCATTTGGAAATCTTCAAGAAATTATGCTTTCTAAACTGGCTTTTCATCTTTTTTTTTTTCAAGTGAGTTACTTCACTCATTAGTGTAGAAAGTTGGATTTTATTGTAGACTGTCATGTTTTCCACATACTCTATGTCCAGAGAATACAAATTATCCTCCACTATCTGTCAGGAACTTTTTGTTTGAATAGCTATTAGTCTAGTCTGTATTATTATAACAACAGTAATTTCTAGTGCTATTGAAGTGAGTGGGCTATCGGCATTTTCATTATAACTTCTTTCAAACAATGAGTTGCCATTGAGCTATAAAAATGTTCTCTGTTCAGTCTTTGCATTGAAGGGATTCATTTTCACAGCCTTTTCTTTTTTGTTGTTGTTTTTTTCTCTTTTTCTTTCCTTGAAAGTTCTGTAAAATTGTCTTCAAGTGAAATGAATATAAAGTAGGAAGCTGGTCATTTAGGGTATGTTCTCTGGAGCAGGTGTAAGGCACAGTTTTTACTGAGTGTAAACATATGGAACCATCCTGATCGTGGCACTGGGCTGATGATAAACTTATTGCAGTATGTGATAATAAAGGCTTAATAACTGCGCACATCCTTGAGGCTGAAAGAGATTTTTCATATTGGGAACTTTATTTTCCCAGAAAAGATACAAATTGTACTTATCAGAGAGGGCAAGAGCGAGAAATAGGCAAATCAAAGTCTTGCCATGCCATCTATGGTACCCCTTACAATACAGTGCTGCTTATGTGTTTTCTTCTTAGGATTCTCATTGTCTCTTAAGCTTTATTCTGTGTCCTATATCATGGGGTTTTATTTGCTTCATTGTCATTTATGAATACCCAAGTGTTCCACAGGGAGAATTTTGTAAGCTAATTGGAACCAAAAGGCAATTATAAGCAGTAGAACTGTAATCAGTGTGCCAAAAATATATATTTTTATCCACAATGAAAGTTAAATAACCTAGAAAATAGTTGTGATACTTCACACTTACAAATCTTGTATCTACATGATCTTTATTCTAAGGAGTGAAAATGTTTTTACACACATTCTGATTAATTCACAGAAATTTGCATAAAGAAGGTAAATTTTAACTGTGGTTTTTAAAGGGCCAAACTCATTATCCATTTACAGGATGGCATTTGCAGAATTAAAATTAGACTCTCTTCCAGACTTCTGGTCTGCTACTTCAGTTCTATATGTTAGACCATCCTTTGTTTTAGGAGAGTCCCTTGTAATTTTTAACACCTTTAAGGAAAACACATTTGTAAAAGGCAGTTTAGTTCTGTTTTGGTGGAACAAGCAGGAAACAAAACATTGCTCTGTGTAGTTTTTGCTTTTCAAGTTGTTTTAGCTCTTGGCCTCAAAGGCAAGAATAAAAAGTCAGGAAATAAGCTGAGCTTCGGGACATTCTCAAGAGGAGGGAAGCATTTCTACTCAGACTGAGGCTGGAGGCAAGGAACCTGGAGTAGGGCTGGCCATGGGCAACAGGTGTGGAATGCCCCCTCGCCCTCTCTGAGCCCTCAAGACAGAGTGGCAGTGACCCTGGCCTCAGCTTATCTTGTCAAGACATTTTGCTTCCCACACGGCTGCTATATTTAGTGTTCAAACATACAACAATCCAGGTGATTTTTTTTTTCCCACCAGTTCATTTTTCTCTTGTTCTAACCTGAAAAATAAAAATGGAGGGTTCAGTTGAAGGGATCTTTTCATAGAAGACATGCGTTCTCAAACCTTTGGTCAGATTTTACCTTCTGCCTGAAATTTCCTTTTTACCCCCATTCCCTTAGAATATATTTCATTACCATCAGTACTCAATTTGATGGGTCACCTTCTCTGAACCAAATGGGCTTTTTCTATCTTGTAACTCATCATACTGTATCCTAGTGGCTTATTTATCCTTCTCCGTACCCAGAGAGATCTCTCCCGGAAAGATAAGAACCATGGTTTTCATATTCTCATCTCTAGTGCCTCAAATAAAAGAGGTATTCAGTCCATGGGTTTAGAATGAATGACTGTTTAGAGCTCTTATTTCCATAATACATATGTTATTAACTCAAATTATACCTTATACTGTTATTTGAAAAATATTAATTTTTCAGATTTAAATTTATCTTTGTTTTGTCAGAATAGTCATAAAACTGTTTAACCTCACGTCCTCAAATTTTTTACCTAAATAATTGGAATGTTAAAGTATTTAAGTGACTTATAAGGGTATTGCTACTGTAAAAATCACAGGAACTTGAAAGAAAATTGAAAAGGAGAAAAAGTATGATTCTGAAAGGTAAGCATTTTTTCACTTCTGAAAAAGGAAGCTTATCAGTTTGGTTTTTTAAAAACTTTTAAAATTTCATCTTCCCCATATTTAATATGAAGAGTCCTCCTAATATACACAGGCTCATAGAAGACCACTCTGCTCTCAATTTTGATACCAATTCTTGAAATTCTTTTAATTAGATATTAAACGTTTAACTTCATAATTAGACAAAAGCACAAATGTACATTCTGCAGGAGATAGCTGATGTAAACAGGATAAAATCATGAGCCCTTTCTTCACAGCAGGTTTGGACCAGGAAGGCCTTGGATACCTCAAGGAGAGTAGGAAGAAAACAGACTTTGCCTAGGGAATGGTGTGCTTGCTTACCTGTAGGAACTTTTGACCTTTTGTTCTTTTTTTTGTAAATTATTTTAATTGGAGGCTAATTACTTTACAATGTTGTAGTGGGTTTTGCCATACATTCACAGGAATCGGCCATAGGTCCCCCATCCCGTCCCTCAGGGTTGTCCCAGTGCCCCAGCCCTGAGCGCCCTGTCTCATGCATCGAACTTGGACTGGCGATCTGTTTCACATATGGTAATACACGTTTCAGTGCTGTTCCCTCAAATCATCCCACCCTCACCTTCTCCCACAGAGTCCAAAAGTCTTTTCTTTAGATCTGTGTCTCTCTTGTTGTCCCGCATATAGGGTCATTGTTACCATCTTTCTATATTCTATATATATGCATTAATATACTGTATTGGTGTTTTTCTTTCTGACTTACTTCACTCTGTATTATAGCCTCCAGTTTCATCCACCTCATTAGAACTGATTCAAATGCATTCTTTTTAATAGCTGAGTAATATTCCATTGTGTATATGTACCACAGCTTTCTTATCCATTCATCTGCCGATGGACATCTAGGTTGCTTCCATGTCCTGGCTATTGTAAACAATGCAGCAATGAACACTGGGGTACACGTGGCTCTTTCAATTCTGGTTTCCTTGGTGTGTATGCCCAGCAGTGGGAGTACTGGGTCATATGCCAGTTCCATTTCCAGTTTTTTAAGGAATCTCCACACTGTTTTCCATATACCTTTTGTTCTTAAGCCATCTGTCCTGTAACATAGAACCTGACCCAGAGACCCTCTGAGGTCTGAAGAAGGGAGGTAAGTGGAGTGGAGTTAGTGGATCTTTCTTCTCAACACCTCTGCCTGCAATTTTAGTTGTCAGATCATGTCAAAAGATTCTTTTCCTTTGCCCTTAATTAGGAGGAGACTTTCTGATTCCTTCAAGATGACTCAAGAATATTAACTATAATAGAATTTTCTGAAACTATGCATGTTTTTCTCCTGATCCAAAATTGAAATATCAGGCTGGATCATAGCGGCAACGAGAACACAAAAGAAGTATTTTTTAAAAGAGTCAAATCTCCTTTGTTAAGAAAAGTTGAATCCTAATATCAAAAGACTCGTTGCTTTGGCACTATGAACCAGAGAGTCAACATCTCTGGGAACTGCTTTTCTGAGGTCAGATTTCTTCTCGAGGGCATTTCTTTGTGGAATCTGAAACGTGGTTTAAAGGTGGCAGTGATACCTTGTCAGACAGTACTGGAGCAGTTTCAGGGTGCTCCTCAGGTAGCCTTGGCCTTGCTTCTCCACTGCCTCTTATCTGTTGCTCATCCCTTGTGTGAAACCGAGGCAGAAGTGAAATTATGATGTGGGGATTGGAAGCTGTGTGACAACTAGAGGCTGATTTGGTAGAAATATGTCCTGTAATTATGAGACCCTTATTTTGACAGGTGTTTACCTCAAAATATTGAGTTAAATCAGGGTCCCTAATTACAGGAAAGTAGAAAAAGGCAGAGTTGGACTGTAATAAAACAAGGGAGGCCCAGGAGAGATGATTATAGAAGATAATAGACATTAGTAAAGGGCTGTAAGAAACATTTTCCCTGGGTGACTGCCAACTGGCTTTGATTGAATAGATCATAAACTGAGTTTGCAGGAATGTTTCCAAGTGTACAGACCGTATTGTGGGAACTGGCAAACCTCCTGACAGAGTGGGTGAGGTTCTAATTGTTAGCTCTCAAGATGGGCATTTTTGGTTAACAGTTCTTATCGGTTCTTTTCCCATGGTTTCCAGTATACCCTACATTTGGTACAGGGCACAATGTAGGTTATAATGTAACTAGATAAGGACTCTACTGTCTAAGGAGAAGTTCCAACAGTGAAGTATTACTGCTTCTTTTCAATATAGAGAATAACATTATTAAGGATAAAGTCTGAGGAAATCTGTTTTTTACATTATTTTACCATCACTGAAACTATGCTCTGTCATAATTACTGCACGTTTGTGTCAATAACAGAATACCTTTAGTGGGCCGTCAGTCTGCAATTGATTTGATACAGTGAGGGATTTCCATAGTGTGTGCAGGCCCTTAAGGCTTTGGGCCATTTATCAAATTATAACATACCTTGAACTCTAATTATTCATTGTAATCTGAATAAAGGAACGTTATTCCTCATGAGTCAATCCTATGTACCCTAGAAAACAGAGGACTTCAAACTGAGTCAGAATGAAAGTCATTAAGGACCTGAACTGTCCTCCTCTTCTATAAATCAGTTCAGTTGCTCAGTCGTGTCCAACTCCCTGCGACCCCATGGACTGCAGCAGTCCAGGCCTCCCTGCCCATTGAGTTGGTGATGCCATCCAAATATCTCACCCTCTGTTGTCCCCTTCTCCTCTTGCCTTCAATCTTTCCCAGCATCAGGGTCTTTTCAAATGAGTCAGTTCTTCACATCAGGTGGCCAAAGTATTGGAGTTTCAGCTTCAGCATCAGTCCATCCAACGAGTATTCAGGACTGATCTCCTTTAGGATAGACTGGTTGGATCTCCTTGCAGTCCAAAGGACTCTCAAGAGTCTTCTCCAACACCACAGTTCAAAAGCATGAATTCTTTGGTGCTCAGTTTTCTTTATAGTCCAACTCTCACACCATACATGACTACTGGAAAAACCATAGTTTTGACTAGATGGACCTTTGTTGGTAAAGTAACATCTCTGCTTTTTAATATGCTGTCTAGGTTGGTCATAACTTTTCTTCCAAGGAGCAAGAATCTTTTAATTTCATGGCTGCAGTCACCATCTGCAGTGATTTTGGAACCCCAAAAAATCAAGTCTCTTACTGTTTCCATTGTTTCCCCATCTATTTGCCATGAAGTGATGGGACTGGATGCCATGATCTTAGTTTTCTGAATGTTGAGTTTTAAGCCAACTTTTTCACTCTTGTCTTTCACTTTCATCAAGAAGCTCTTTAGTTCTTCTTCAGTTTCTGACATTAGGGTGGTGTCATCTGCATATTTGAGGTTACTGATATTTCTCCCGGCAATCTTGATTGTAGCTTGTGCTTCATCCAGCCCAGCATTTCTCATATGCAGAGTACATCATAAGTTAAATAAGCAGGGTGACAATATACAGCCGTGACGTACTCCTTTTCCAATCTGGAACCAGTCTGTTGTTTGTTCCATGTCCAGTTCTAACTGTTGCTTCTTGACCTGCATACATATTTCTCAGGAGGCAGGTCAGGTGGTCTGGTATTCCCACCTCTTGAAGATTTCCATAGTTTGTTGTGATCCACACAGTCAAAAGCTTTGGCATAGTCAATAAAGCAGAATTAGATGTTTTTCTGAAACTCTCTTGCTTTTTTGATGATCCAATGGTTGTTGGCAATTTGATCTCTGGTTCCTCTACCTTTTCTAAATCTAGATTGAACATCTGGAAGTTTCCAGTTCATGTATTGTTGAAGCCTGGCTTGGAGAATTTTGAGCATTACTTTGCTACCGTGTGAGATGAGTGCAACTGTGCAGTAGTTTGAGGATTCTTTAGCACTGCCTTTCTTTGGAACTGGAATGAAAACTGATAACTTGGTGATTACTTAAAATTAATATCACAAAAGACGTATTCTGAGTATAGCACTATACAAATTATATGCTCATGACAGCATTAAGCATCTTTAAAGAAATACTATTTAACAATGAACAGAATCAGTACTTAAATGAAAAGTATATTGGCTTCTTAAATAAGTACAATTTATTTGTAAGTATAAATAAGTACAACCAGATCAAATTACTCACACATAGTATCCTTAATTAAGAATTTCTGGGTCAGATATCTCTTGGTAACAGCAGTTGACTGGAAAACTGCAGGGACTTGGGAAAGTGATCATATAAACAAAAATGTTTGGTAGTAAAAGCAACCTCAGAAATCCGTGGGTCAAAGTCTGTCATTTTACAGGTGAGAATATTGAAGCCAAGAATGATTAAATGACTTACCAAAAATCAAAGAGAACACTGGGCTCCTGACTCTCTATACATATCAAATTATTTCTGTAAATGTTATATTTCTTCTGTTCCAAAATTCTACAAAACGCTATACAAATAACCAAATCAAAAGCTAGTTAAGATAAAACCTGAATGGGACCCTTGAGACAGTAGCCATATTATTCATTTGTAGTCTCCTGGTATCTAGCATAGTATAAATATTAAGAAGCCAATATACTTTTCATTAAAATACTAATTCTGTTCATTATAAAATAGTATTTCTTTAAAGATGCCTAATGCTGTCATGAGCATATAATCTGTATGGTGCTATTACTCAGAACACTTCTTTTGTGATTTTAAGTAATCACTAAGGATAGGAAAACATTCATAAGTTATTTGTTAGGATTACAAAAACAAATTTCAATATTTTTGACCTTGCTAATTCTGATTTATTTGGGAGGCTATGTGGCCTCTCCCAAATAGCATTTCTTCCAAGATGTGGTAGAATCCTATTTTTCTTTTCAGATTTTGTATTGAGTAACTACTTGTGATTTTACTGACTTATATGCAGATCCGTTTTAACTTGCTGATTTTTCTTTCATCTGTTATAGTTTGATTTCAGGATTGCACTGTGTAGGCTACCCAGTGAGACTTTTGGGGGGAAAAAACCTCAAGATACCCATAACTAGAGAGTTCCCTTCCCTTCTGGCAGAATTCGGGAACATCAGAAAACATCTACATGTTTTAGATAACAAGAAAAATGCACTGCAGTCTTAAGTCTCATTCTGCTGTTACAGTCATCTCACATCCAATCAGTTTAGAAATACAGCTTATGGCTTTTTAGTGAGTTTTTTCTTAGCATACATTTCACAACTTTTTAAAGTTTTTGACACTTTTGTCTGCCAAAATTTCAAAGAGATAGTAAACAAAAGCAATTTTGTATGCATTGGTAAAACCATCAAATATAAAGGAAGACTTTGTCATATATTTTGATGATTTTATAATTGCATCAACTCTTACAAATTGAGGATAAATTTAATTTCAAAGATCCTAGATCAAGATGCAAGGGTTTTTCTTAGAGTTATTCAGAATTCTATCACAACCACTTACCTACAGATGAACTGTGCCAGGAACGTGAATTTCATACAGCCTTCTGAAAAACTTCATGTTTACTGTTTATACATTGGACACAAGTAAAAGACCCTGTTCTGAGAAATTTTAAAAGCACCTGGTTTATGGTTTTGTTGTTGTGTGTGTGTGCATGAATATTTTGGAATTCACCTCATGACCATTCAGTATAACCATATGCAGTTATGTTTGGCACATTTTCAAGGTGATCACTGGTAGGAAAATGTGTAACTTATCTTACTTATCAAATAAGAATTAACAATGAAAAAAATGTGTATAAATGCAAGAAAGCATTGAGATAAAGAACTGGATTCTCTGCAATGTAACTTTCCTGTTCAGGTAAAACATGTGAGAGTCTGTGTAACTTGTGGCTTAGCAAACTTGCATAAATATAAATAAGGAAGATGGGGTTATATATAGAACCAGGCATTTCTATTTTAATGTGAATAGATCAACTAAACAATGAAAATTTAGAAGTAAAAAGACTGAGATAAATCAAAAAGCAATATTATAGGAAAGAAAAGGGATTTTTTTTTTTAAGCACTTAGCAAGTGCTTTCACAAACATTAGTTCTTTAAACCTTAGAACACCCGCAGAGGCCCGTGTGGCAGAGCTTGTCATCATCCTTGTTTTATCACTGAGTCTTGCCTGCACTTAGGCAGATTCATATAGCAGAGCTGGGATGAGAATGAGCTCATCTGATGCCACATCCCTGCTGTCTGATTCTGCACTGATGTATATCTAACCGATAACACTGGTGTGGCAGCAGCTAGGATCAGAGATTGCTGCTTACCAAAGGCCAACTTCAGACAGGTTCTTTGTCGTGGTCTTCTTTCCTTTTCTGGTCCTTTAGTTCCATCTCAGGTACTCAAAGAAATGAAGGAGAGGAGAAAAAAAAGCCTGTCAGAATAATTCCCAAAATAGTGCTTGCTAAAAGCTATCCATCCAATTAATAAACTAGTTTGTATATTCACTGTATTCCCGTAATTCCTGGCCACCGTGTACATCTCTCCCCACCGACAGTGACTGGCCAGGGTGACAGCTGCCTGGCCCGTGTCTGTGGAATTGCCTAGTAATCTCCACACCACCATCGTGCATACACTGAAAGTGCTTAGGGCATTGTAACTTGGGAGAAATTCCAATCTTTCATAAATAACTATTACTCTATCCCTTTTACATTCAGCTTTCCAAATCTGTTTCAAATTGTTCAGTGCTATTTCCAGGAGTGCTTTAAAGCTCCAATCCAGGTGGTATTAAGGGGATAAATGAGCCACAGGGAAAATACACTCTATATTTTTCTTAAAGCAATTCTTTCTCCTTTGTACAAAGTTAGGAGCCAAGCAATTTACGATTAAGACTTCTGGAGGATATTCTCTATCATTTTCAGCCATTTTGACTATGAATTTAAAAAAATGCAATTTTAGCTCTGCTATCCTAGCATACATTAACACTTTTCTCCATAGAAGTAGATTGTAAATATCACTTCTACCAGCATTTCTAAGTAGTTTTAATTCATTATGATTCACTGTAGTTTCCTTTTGAAGTAAAATGAAAGAACAGTTATAAGCGAAACTCAGTTAGGAATAAATGTCTGAATATGCATTTATACTTGTGATCAGGCATATCAGAGAGAGTCATCAATTTTAGTCTTGATCCATTTTTATACAAGAAGCAATTTGTTTTTCAGGAAAAGGCATATTTTATGAATCATAATTTAATATTATTTTGTGTCTGCACCAATTTATTTAATGAAGGTTATAAAGGTACCTCTTTTCTTACCATATACAGCCCATAGCCTATTTTCTAAGGTACTTTCCAAAGAGAATATTTTCATTAGAATGGCCCAATGTCTACTGTTAGATTTACAAAAGTCCCATCACATAATGCAGGGAATGCCCTGTAGAATAAATGCATATAAAGACAGCATTGTTTGATACATCAGATGACATAACTGTAAATGTTTTAAGTTGACCCTGAAGATGTTAAGGGACTCACAACAAATACCAGACAGGATTAACTAGAAGACAACTCCCTATCTCTGGCATTTGTAATAGGCATAAAAGGAATGACAAGTCAATTATCTGACCCAGAATAAAATGCCCACATAGGAAAAGGAGGAGGAAATTCAGCTACATGTCTCTTATCAAGGTTAGTAAAAATTTCATAAGTAGATCATCACATAAAGTGCACAAAATCAATGGCTTTAAAAATGGTTGATTTCATAGCTATAGTCCTCAGTTCCAGCCATGCGTAGGGGATTGGCAGCCGCTCCGCCCATTAATATTAATGAATTATCAGTGTACAGCCCACACACAACCACCAGGGAACCAAAAATACCCCACCTACACACTATTTTTCAATCTTCCAAATGTTTTAGGATGGCTACTCCCTTAGTAGAGAATCATTAAGTACCGTAAGTATTATTTCACGTAGCTAAAACTGACATCTCGTAGAAATTAGTGGGGAAATGTAACTTTATTCATTTGTTAAGGTATGTTAAATTATCTCACTTCTTTTTCATTGAAGGGATGCCTGTGACCATTAAGGAAATGTAACCTGTACTGCTAGCACATTTCATTAAGAGAAAAATTCAGAATGACCTTAGTAGTCTGCTTAGTGAAAAATTCCTTCTCCAAGGAGCTCTCCAACACTGTTAAATGCAGTGTCACAGAACATCATTATTTTTTCTAATTTCTGCATTCAATAGAGTAAGCTCTGTTCTTTTTCTGATCTCCTCCCTGCTGGTGGGTCCTTCTTGCTTTTCAGTTAGATTGATTTCTGTAAGCTCTGATTTCTTCTCTCTACATTTTCTTCCACAACATTCTTGCGCCTGTGATTTTACGTTTCCCCTCTGTATACTGCCATCTAACTCTGCTCTGTGTTATCCAGATGGATTACAGCATCATCTCCTTGACTTTCCCCCAGTCTTTTAACTCCCATTGTCTACTCCTCCCCTATCTAATCCCCAGGCAAGTCCCGAACACTGCAGTTAAATGGTATTGTTAGCACCTGTTACCCTTCCTGCAGGCCTGTTTCCTTTCTATGACACCAATTTTTTAATGACATTCTCACCTACAAAGTCATGCCCATCTGTAAGTTATTCTAAAATTTATAATCCCTTTACTGAGACCCTGTGGCCAGTGATACATTTCAGATATCATAGTCCAGCTGGTTCCTTAGCTTTCTTTCTACTGTGCCCCCTTGTGAGTTTTAGGATGCAGGGAGAAGCAGTGCACAGCTCTGAGGTTAGGACGTTTGAATTTGAATTCTGGTTCTGTCACTTGCGAGGTCTGTGATCAGGAGTAAATCATTTAACTCCTCTGTGTCTCGTTTCTCTCACCTTTAAAATAGGGATAGTAGTTGGACCTACCACCAAGGAGTATTTTAAGGACTAAATGAAACTCTCAGATCAGTGTTTAGTAGGGGTACAATAAGTGTTACTCATTATTAGACTCTGCTTAAAGGGAACAATTTGCAATTCCCAAGCACATGTTATGTGCCCCTTATCCCCGGGGCCTTTCTCATGGTGTATTTTGTTTTCAGAATATTCTGTTTCCATGCATATTTTACATTCATATGTCCCCTTTTCCATGTAGCTTTCAGGAAAACCCTGAATACTCAGTCTGTCTTTTGATTTCCATAGCTTCTCTTGTCCCTTTTTAGCAGTATTTAGCCATGTGTGTGTGTTACTTGTGTGTGTGTGTGTGTGTGTGTTACTTGCTTAGTTGTGTCTGACTCTTTGCAACCCCACAGACTGCAGCCCACCAGGCCCCTCCATCCATGGAATTTTCCAGGTTCTCCAGAACACTGGAGTAGGTTGCCATTTCCTTCTCCAAAAGGAACTATAGAAAGAAAGAAAGTCAAGTCACTCAGATGTGTTCGACTCTTTGCAACCCCATGGACTGAAGCCTACCAGGCTCCTCCATCCATGGAATTTTCCAGGCAAGGGTACTAGAGTGGGTTGCCATTTCCTTCTCCAATTTAGCCCTTTCTACGTTGTATTGTAATTATGTGTATACATAGTTTCTGAAAACATAGGGGGAAACAAAAACTGTCTTATGAATTTTTCTCATGGTCTAACCAAACATTAGATTCTATATTTGTTGACTGAATGAATAAACATTCCACGTGTTCACTTACCTTTTCCCTAATATGCAAGTTCAATTGCAGTTTGAGACCATTGCCCAAACTAGTATCTTCTCTTTGCTTGGTTATGTAATTCATCTCCCTCTATCTTAATCCAACCCTTTCCTCTTCTATTTCCATACTTCTAACTATTCCCCCTTTTCTGCTTCACTTACCTTTTCTCCCTTCCACTCTCCTTCCCTCATCTTCTCTTTTCATCTTCCTCCTCATCATTTCTTTAATTCTGGGTTCCCACTTTTTAAAAATTTCTTTACAAACTCATTGCCAAGATCTGTAAGAACAAAGGGATACTGCTTCAAGGAGGAAATATTTTCTGATTGATTTTGTTACTCGTCTTTGTCAAAAATAATAGAGCATGTAGCATCTAATTATAATACAACTTACTCATATGAGGCATTGAGAAGCAAGCAATTTTTAAATAGCAAATAAAAAGAAGCCCAATATCTGGACAAGGAGAAGTAATCTCACAAAAACTTTTTAAATACATGTTCTAATTACTGCAGCATGTTTTGAGTATAGTTTGTTTTTCTAGAAAAGGGAAATAATTGTTTCATGAGATTGTTTCAAAGAGGAATTTGACTATTGGCCTCCAAGAATAAATTCTTTTCTGTTAATTTCTCTCCTTTCTTATTCACAAAGCTATTTTGAATTACAATCCTTTCCTCCAACATCTTAACTGTCCTCTTACCTTAATCAGTATCTTATTTCTCCTAAATTTGAAAATCATCTAAAACATCATATCTGTTTCCATTTCCACATATCTTGCAATGTCTCATCCTGTTTGAGGAACATTCTCATGAGTTCTGTTAGGGATACAAATACCAGTGAAATCTAATTCCTAATTATGAATAATTATTGTACAAAACCAATGTGATCTGCTTGTATTTACAAATTAGATTTGAAAGACACAGTATGCATATATTATCTCTATTGTAGGATTGAGGGGTGTGAAGCTAACAAAATTGAATGGTAGACTGGAAAGTCAAACTTGAATTCCTATTTTATAATCATGATCTGAAGCCACATATAAGTTTAACAATTTTATTATTTTTTAATGGTACCATATTTATTTATTTAAATTTATTTTAATTGGAGGCTACTTACTTTCCAATCTTGTATTGGTTTTTGCATACATCCACATGAATCAGCCATGGGTGTACATGTGCTCCTCATCCTGAACCTCCCCTCCCACCTCCTTCCCCATCCCATCCCTCAGGGTCATCCCAGTGCACTGGCCCTGAGCACCCTGTCTCATGCATCAAACCTGGACTGGCGATCTAATTCACATATGATAATATATATGTTTCAATGCTATTCTCTCAATTCATCCCACCCTCGCCTTCTCCCACAGAGTCCAAAAGACTGTTCTTTATATCTGTGTCTTTTTGCTGTCTTGCATCTAGGGTCATCGTTACCATCTTTCTAAATTCCATATATATGCATTCATATACTGTATTAGTGTTTTTCTTTGACTTACTTCGCTCTGTATTATAGGCTCCAGTTTCATCCACCTCATTAGAAATGAGTCAAATGCATTCTTTTAAATAGCTGAGTAATATTCCATTGTGTTTATGTACCACAGCTTTCTTATCCATTCATCGGCCAATGGACATCTAGGTTGCTTCCATGTCCTGGCTATTGTAACCAGTGCTGCAATGAACAATGAGGTACACGTGTCTCTTTCACTTCTGGTTTCCTTGGTGTATATGCCCAGCAGTGGGATTGTTGGGCAGTATGCCAGTTCTATTTCCAGTTTTTTAAGGAATCTCCACACTGTTCTCCATAGTGGCTGTGCTAGTTTGCATTCCCACTAACAGTGTAAGAGGGTTCCTTTTTCTCTGCACCCTCTCCAGCATTTACTGTTTGTACACTTTTAGATAGCAGCCATTCTGACCGGCGTGAGATGGTACCTCATTGTGGTTTTGATTTGCATTTCTCTGATAATGAGTGATGCTGAGCATCTGTATGTCTTCTTTGGAAAAATGTTTAGTTCTTTGGCCCATGTTTTTGATTGAGTTGCTTATTTTTCTGGAATTGAGCTACAGGAGTTGCCTATTTATATTTGAGATTAATTCTTTGTCAGTTGCTTCATTTGCTATTATTTTCTCCCATTCTGAAGGCTGTCTTTTCACCTTGCTTATAATTTCCTTCATTGTGTAAAAGCTTTTAAGTTTAATTAGGTCCCATTTGTTTATTTTTGCTTTTATTTCCATTACTCTGAGAGGTGGGTCATAGAGGATCCTGCTGTGATTTATGTCAGAGAGTGTTTTGCCTATGTTTTCCTCTCGGAGTTTTATAGTTTCTGGTCTTACATTTAGATCTTTAATCCATTTTGAGTTTACTTTTATGTATGGTGTTAGAAAATGTTCTAGTTCCATTCTTTTACAAGTGGTTGACCAGTTTTCCCAGCACCACTGGTTAAAGAGATTGTCTTTTCTCCACTGTAAATTCTTGCCTCCTTTGTCAAAGATAAGGTGTCCATAGGTGTGTGGATTTATCTCTGGGCTGTCTATTTTGTTCTGTGTTTCTGTCTTTGTGCCAGGACCATATTGTCTTGATGACTGTTGCTTTGTAGTATAGCCTGAAGTCAGTTAGGTTGATTCCTCCAGTTCCATTCTTCTTTCTCAAGATTGCTCCGAGTATTCAAGGCTTTTTTGTATTTCCATACAAATTGTGAAATTATTTTTTCTAGTTCTCCAAAAAATACCATTGGTAGCCTGATAGGGATTGAGTTGAATCTATAGATTGCTTTGGGTAGAATCAATTCACTATATTGATTCTTCCGATCCATGAACATGTATATATACTTCTCCATCTATTTGTGCCATCTTTGATTTCTTTCATCAGTGTTTTATAGTTTTCTATAAAGGTCTTTTGTTCCTTTATGTAGATTTATTCCTAAGTATTTTATTCTTTTCATTCCAATGGTGAATGGAATTGTTTCCTTAATTTCTTTTTCTGTTTTCTCATTGTTAGTGTATAGGAATGCAAGGGATTTCTGTGTGTTAATTTTATATCCTGCAACTTTACTATATTCATTGATTAGCTCTAGTAATTTTCTGGTGGAGTCTTTAGGGTTTTCTATGTCATCTGCAAACAGTGAGAGTTGTACTTTTTCTTTTCCAATCTGGATTCCTTTTCTTTTCCTTCTCTGAATGCTGTGGCTAAAACTTCCAAAGCTATGTTGATTAGTAGTGGTGAGAGTGGGCATCCTTTTCTTGTTCCTCACTTTAGGGGAAATGCTTTCAATTTTTCACCATTGAGGATAATGTTTGCTGTGGGTTTATCATATATGGCTTTTATTATGTTGAAGTATGTTCTTAATATGCCTGCTTTCTGGAGGGTTTTTATCATAAATGGATGTTGAATTTTGTCAAAGGCTTTCTCTACATCTATTGAGATAATCATATGGTTTTTATCTTTCAATTTGTTAATGTGGTGTATCACATTGATTTGCAAATATTGAAGAATCCTTGCATCCCTGGGATAAAGCCCACTTGGTCATTATGTATGATCTTTTTAATATGTTGTTGGATTCTGTTTGGAGGATTTTGTTAAGGATTTTTGTGTCTACATTCATCACTGATGTTGGTCTGTAGTTTTCTTTTTTTGTCACATCTTTGTCTGGTTTTGCTATTAGGGTGATGGTGGCCTCATAGAATGAGTTTGGAAGCTTACCTTCCTTCCTCTGCAGTTTTCTGGAAGAGTCTGAGTAGGATAGGTGTTAGCTCTTCTCTAAATTTTTGGTAGAATTCAGCTGTGAAGACATATCTGGTCCTGGGCTTTTGTTTGCTGGAAGATTTCTGATTACAGTTTTGATTTCCGTGCTTGTGATGGGTCTGTTAAGATTTTCTATTTCTTCCTGGTTCAGTTTTGAAAAGTTGTACTTTTCTAAGAATTTGTCCATTTCTTCCAAGTTGTCCTTTTTTTTTGGCATATAGTTGCTGATAGTAGTCCATTATGATCCTTTGTATTTCTGCGTTGTCTGTTATGATTTCTCCATTTTCATTTCTAATTTTGTTGATTTGATTCTTCTCCCTTTGTTTCTTGATGAGTGTGGCTAATGGTTTGTCTATTTTACTTATCTTCTCAAAGAACCAGCTTTTAGCTTTGTTGATTTTTACTGTGGTCTCCTTTGTTTCTTTTTTATTTATTTCTGCCCTAATTTTTATGATTTCTTCCCTTCTACTAATCCTGGGGTGCTTCATGTCTTCTTTTTCTAGTTGCTTTAGGTGTAGAGGTAGGTTATTAGGTTTAACAGTTTTAAAACCTTTCTGCTTATGTTTCCCTTCCTGAGCTATAGTAAGTTAACGGTAGGATCAGGTACAATGTGGAAGTAATTCTGAGGATCCTAACCAATAGCATCATATATCTATCATTACTGTATTATCATTATGGTAAATTTGTTCTCAACATTGGCATTTTTTTTTTTCTAATTTAGGGTAGAAATTTAACAACTGGAGAGGTTGGCTTTTTTCCGAGTGATGCTGTCAAGCCTTGCCCATGTGTAAGTATGAGTATTTTATTTCTTTCTACTTTATTTTTTGATGCTGTAGTTAATTATACAAGAATGTACAAAGGATATTGGTCTGGTCCCTCATTAACTTATATTTTCTTATTAATAATATTACATACCAAAATCATAACTCCATTATCAGAAAACATTTTTAAATGTTAAGGGAATATAAGTAATAAACTAAAGCTACCTATCAGATATATTGTACTAATTTCCCTTTCGTCTCTGAGGTAAAGATTGAAAATGAAAGTCGCTCAGTCATGTCCAACTCTTTGTGACCCCCATGGGCTACACAGTCCATGGAATTCTCCAGGCCAGAATACTGGAGTAGGTAGCCTTTCCCTTCTCCAGAGGATCTTCCCAACCCAGGGATCAAATCCAGGTCTCCCATATTTTTACCAGCTGAGTCACAAGGGAAGCCCAAGAATATTGAAGTGGGTAGCCTATGCCTTCTCCAGGGGATCTTCCCAACCCAGGAATTAAACCAGGGTCTCCTGCATTGCAGGTGGACTCCTTACCAACTGAGCTATCAGGGAAGCCAAGGTGAGGATCTCATCTATTTCCAGTCACTTTGAGTTACAGCGATATTGCACTTCAAATAGTGTGTTTGAAAGCATGCTAGAAAGCATGAAAGTCCACAGATTCTCCAAATATCTTACTATTATACATTTTTCTGTGCTTTAGTTTGTCATAACTGTTTATTTAGTGTCATAATGATATTTTCTGAAAACATCAAACACGTTAGGCAAATACAAGAAGAGTGAAATATTTACTCAAATATTATTATGGATGAATATCACATAAAATGTACTCCCTAATGCTTCATGAAATTTATTAATTTCTGTTTAGCATGATATTTAATCATCATAATTTGATGTTTAGAGTAGATTTTTGTATGAAACTTTCAGTTCTTAACTCTAAATGAAATTTTTTTTACTGATACTAATATAATGCAATTAATGGTTTGGAGGGAATAAAAATCTTGAACTATCTAGCTTGCCAAATTTTGGTCCTTCTGAGATTTCTAAACTGAACATTCTTTTTAATATTAATTAACAATGAGAATGTCTGCCATCCTTAAGCTCAGATGTAATCTGAAGAATAATTTACTCCACTCATTCAAGATTAATTAAATTTCAAAAGCAAAATGAATATTACAAAAAGCTCTTGGTATTTCTGTTGGTTCTATGATCCAATTTCATATATATTTAGCCTGTTATATCTTGAAAAAAATCACTGAAGCTCGATACCATTCATTTAACTAGATAAGCAAAAATTATTGTTTAGCCAGTTTTCTGTCATTTATATGAACATCATTAAGGCTTCCTGTGCTTAAAAGAAGTGATATTTATATGTAAGCATATAGCTGAAAATTAAGATTTGGAAACCTAAAGACATAAACTGGGCTTCCCTGGTAGCTCAGCTGGTAAAGAATTCGCCTGCAATTCTACCTGCAGGAGACCCTGGTTTGATTCCTGGGTCAGGAAGTTCCCCTGGAGAAGGGATAGGCTACCTATTGCAGTATTCTTGGGCTTCCCTAGTGGCTCAGATGGTAAAGAATACGCCTACAATATGCTGTAGACCTGGGTTTGATCCCTGGGTTGGGAAGATCCCTTGGAAGAGGGCAGGACAACCTGCAGTATTCTTGCCAGGAGAAGCCCTAATGGGCTCCTGTCCATGGGGTTGCAAAGAGTCGGACACAATTGAGCAAGCACAGCAAAGGCATCAAATCTAAACTATTCAAACATTTCATGTCCCACATATTGTTTTCCTTTCACAGCTCCTTGAATATAGCATAGAATGAGCATTTGAAGTCTTATTTTAGGAATAGTCTAGCTCAGAGTAGGTATTTAACATATTTTTTTTGTTGTATGAATGAGCAAAGGAGTGAAAAAACAAAAGGCCCTAACTAAATGTAGGCAGTTATCAATGGCAGATACTAATTGACTCAGCTTGTAGGATCATAGTGAATGGTATTTGGTGAACTGGTTACTGGAAAAAGAAATAGGATTTTAAGCTGATGAAGAGTTGTAGGAACACATAAATTGGATTACCAACTAAATATAATTGTTTTTATAGCTTAAAATTAATAAATAGCTATTAAAATTTTACTGCTTTACTTAATGAAATTATAGATTCATTTGTTGGTTGTAGGTTAAATTAAGGTAAATATTTAGAAGGAGGGAAAACACAGGAAGAACATAAAAGACAGTTTTATTATTTCTGCCAACATGGTATTTGGAGACAAAGCCTGGAGCTACAGCACAACGTAGACTTGGGTATCTCTATAAATTCCAGAGCCTTCAATGGGTGAATGAGAAGAAAGCTATCTTACAGAAGATGATATGCCTATCTTTGCTTGGGCCTTAATTAGCTAAAGCAAGCATTTGGTTGGAAAGGAAAAAAATTTTTTTCTCTCCCCTAAGAATTTTTATATTTAGGTCTTTAATCCATTTTACCTCTATCATGTTAGGAAGTGTTCTAATTTCATTCTTTCACATGTAGCTGTATAGTTTTCCCATCACCACTTATTGAAGAGACTATCTTTTCTCCATTGTATATTCTTGCCCCCTCTGTCAAAGGCAAGGTGCCCATAGGTGCATGGATTTATCTCTTGGCTTTCTATCTTGTTTTATTGGTCTATATTTCTGTTTTTGTGCCCGTACCATACTGTCCTCTAAGAATTCTTAACTTTAGATCCAAAGACCACACATGTGTGGGGTTGGAAGTCATACTACCTTTGTGACCTAAATAATTCTAGGCTAGAAACATTAGAATAATGTTCTAACATACATATTTATTGATAATTACCTTAAACATAAATGGATTAAATATTCCAACCAAAAGTTGTAGACTGGCTGGATACAAAAACAAAACCCATATACATTCTGTCTTTGAAAGACTCACTTCAGATCTCTGGACACATACAGACTAAAATTAAGGGGATGGAAATATTTATTCCATACAAATGGAAATCAAAAGAAAACTGGTGTAGCTATACGCATAACAAACAAAATAATGCTTTAAAATAAAGACTGTTATAAGAGCAAAGAAGGACACAATGATCAAGGATCAATCCAAGAAGATATAACAATTGTAAATATACATGTACCCAGTATAGGAGGATATCAGTATATGAGCCAAATACTAACAGCCATAAAAGGAGAAACCAATGGTAACACATTAATAGTGGGGTACTTAACACCCCACTTTCATCAATGGACAGATTATCCAGAGAGAAAATCAATAAGGAAGCACAAGCCTTAAATGACACATTCAACCAAGGGACTTAATTGATATTTATAGAGCACTCCATCTAAAAGAATCAGGATATACTTTCTTCTCAAGTGTACAAGGAACATTCTCCATGTTGATAACACGCTGGGCCATAAGGAGAGCCTAGGTAGGTTTAAGAAAATTGAAATCATATCAACCATCTTTTCTGATCACAATACTATGGGATAAGAAATAAATTACCAGGGGGGAAACACTGTAAAAAACACAACACTTGGAAGCTAAACAATATGCTAGTAAACAACTATTGGATCTCTGAAGAAATTAAAGAGGAAATGAAAATACCCAGTGACAAAAATGAAAGCATGATGTTCAAAATATATGGGATGAAGCAAAAGTAGTCCTTAAGACAAAAATTTATAGCAATACAATCTTACTTCAGGAAACAAGAAAAGTCTCAAACAACCTAATCTTACACCTAGAGCATCTAGGAAAAAAGAAAAAACAAAACTCCAAGTTTCCTTTTAGAAGGAAAAAAATTATAAATATCAGAGTAGAAAGAAAGAGGGATGAAGAAACAACAGAAAAGATCAATGAAACTAAAACCTTGCTCTTTAGAAAGATAAACACAATTAATAAACCTCTAGCCAGACTCAGCAAGAAAAATGGGGAAGGGCTCAAATCAATAAAAATGTAAAAGGAGAAGTTACAAGAGACAGCACAGAAATACAATGGATCATAAAAGACTACTACCAGCAATGAAATGCCAACAAAATGGACAACCAAGAAGAAACGGACAAATCCTTAGGAAGGTACAATCTCCTCAGACTGAACCAGGAAGAAAGAGAAAATATGAACAGACAAATCACAAGTACTGAAATTGAAACTGTCATTTAAAAAACAAAAACTCCCAGTAAACAAAAGGCCAGGAACAGATGGCTTCACAAGCAAATTCTGTCAAACATTTAGAGAAGAGTTAATACCTATCCTTCTGAAGCCCTTCCAAAAATTGCAGAGGGAGGAATACTCCCAAATTCATTCTATGAAGCCACCGTCACCCTGATAAAGTTAGACAAAAATGCTGCAAAAAGAGGCAATGTCACTGATGAACACAGACATAAAATTCCTCAACAAAATACTAGCAAACTGACTCCAATAATACATTAGAAGGATCATATAGCATGATCAAGTGGGATTAATCCCAGGAGTGCAAGGATTTTTCAATATGCACAAATCAATGTGATGTACTACCATCAACAAATTGAATAAAAACCATATGATCATCTCAATAGATGCAGAAAAAGCCTTTGAAAAAGTCAACACCAATTTATGATAAAAACTTTCCAGAAAGTGATCATTGATGGAACATATCTCAACATAATAAAGGCCGTTTATGATAAACCTGCAGCTAGTATCATACTCAGTGGGAAAAAACTGCAAGCATTTCCTCTGAGATCAGGAATAAGGCAAGGACATCCACTTTTGCCACTTATATTCAACATAGTTTTGGAAGTCCTAGCCACAGCAGTCAGAAAAGGAAAAGAAAAGGAATCCAAATTGGGAAAGAAGTAAAACTGTCACCATTTGCAGATGTCATGATATTGCACGTAGAAAATGCTAATGATGCTACCAGAAGACTGATCAGTGAAATTGGTACAGTTGCAGGAATCAAAATTAATACACAGAAATCTACTGTATTTCTACACACTAATAACAAAAGAATAGAAAGAGAAATTAAAGAAACAGTTCCATTTACCACTGCATCAAAAAGAATAAAATACTTTGGAAGAAACATATCTAAGGAGGCAAAAACCTATACTCCCAAAACTATAAGACCTGATGAAAGAAATCAAAGATGACACAAACAGATGGAAAGACATACCATGTTCTTAGACCGCAATTATCAATATTGCCAAGATGACTATACTACTCAAGGAAATCTATAGATTCAATGCAATCCCTATCAAATTACCAATGGCATTTTTCATATAATTGGGACAAAAAAAATTAATTTGTGTGAAAACACAAAAGACCCTGACTAGCTAAAGCAATCTTGATAAAGAAAAAGAGTCAGAGTAATCAGGCTCCCTGACTTCAGACTATTTACTATAAAGCTACAGAAATCAGAACAGCTGGTACTAGCACAAAAACAAAATTAGAGATTACTGTAACAGGACATAAAATCCAGAGATAACCCTACTCAGCTACGGTCACCTATTCTGTGACAAAGGAGACCAGAATATTCAATGGTGAGGAGAAAGTCTCTTCTATAAGTGGTGCTGGGAAAACTGGAAAGCTACATGTAAAAGAATGAAATTAGATTCTTTCTCTAAACTATACATAAAAATAAATCAAAATGGGTTAAAACTCAAATGTAAGACTGAAAACTATAAAACTCTTAGTGGAAAACATAGGCAGAATATTCCTTAGCACAAATCACAGCAATAACTTTGTTGATCTCTCAGAGTAATGGAAATAGAAACAAAAAATAAGCAAATGGAACCTAATTAAACTCAAAAGCATCTGCACAGCAAAGGAAATTTTTTTTAAAAAAAGATAAAAGACAACCCACAGAATGGAAAAAAAAATATTTGCAAATGATTTGACTGACAAAAGATTAATCTCCAAAATTTACAAATAGTTCATGTGGCTCAATATCTAATGACAACCTAATCCATCAATAACCAGAACATCTAAGTAGTCATTTCTGCAAAGAAGACTTAAAGATAGCCCAAAGACACAGCATCACTATTAGAGAAATGCAAATCAAAGATGCTCAACATCACTAATTAAGAGGAATGCAAATCAAAACTATCATACAATGAGATATCACCTCACACCAGTAAGAATGGCCATCACTGACAGAGGAATGGACAAAGAAGACGTGGCACGTATATGCAATGGGATATTGCTTAGTCATTAAAAAGAATGTGATAATGCTATTTACAGCAACATGGATCAACCTGAAGATTATCATACTAAGTCAGACACAGAAAGACAAATATCAATGATATTGCTTATATGTAGACTCTAAGGGGAAAAAAAGAATTTAGTTACAAAACAGGAACAGACTCACAGAATTAGAAAATAAACTTATGTTTACTGGAGGAAAGGGTGGGATGGGGAGGCATAATTGGGAGTTTGGGATTGATATACACACTGTTACTTTTATAATAAATAAGTAACAGGATTTTACTGTATAGCACAGGGAACTCTGCTCAATATTCATAACAACCTAAATGGGAAGAGAACTTTAAAAAGAATAGCTGCATGTATATGTATAACTGAATCACTTTGTTGTACACATGAAACTAACACAACATTGTTAATCAACAATACTCAAATATAAAATAAAAATTTAAAAGAAACATAAGATGCTTCCACACTGACTTGTATTCTCAATGCAAGCACCCATCTCTCTAGACTGGTACCTCAAAGAATTTCTACAAAGCTACAGGGATTGTAAATTCACAATTTGGAATCATTACATTTATGAGGAAATAAACCCACCTTAAGGAAAAGTCAACAAAACAATAACATGCAGGATTATATTCACAAGGATAGCAGATAATTGAATCATCAGATAGTAAGTTCAAAACTGTGTGTTTAATATGGTTGAAGAAATTAAAGGGGGAATAAAAGTCTGAGAGGATATTTACTGTTTGGGCATACTTCAAAAGAATCAAGTACAGTAATTGAAATGAGACCCTTAATGGAAATATTACAAAATTTATTCGACTCAGTTGGGTAGAAAATTAGAAGAAAAATCTGAAGAAATTAGTGAACAATCCAGAAAGATTAAGATATGGAGAACGTAAGATAATGGAGTGATAAAATTCAAATGCATCTTATTAAAAGAATATAGTTATTTGTGGGAAAGCAATGTTCAAATAATGGCTGAGAATTTACCAGAATTTATGGTAAAACTAATCTTAATAGTCAAGGAGTATATATTAAAGTTAATGAATACCTAGATACACTTTAATGAAACTTTAGAACATGAAAGACAAAGTGAAAATACCAAAACCAACCTGAGATAAAACTATAAAGGGCTGATGATTAGACATAACAAATAACAGTAAGAGCTTCCAGTTCTGGCCACTGTCAGGTAGCTCCTCCTGGATCAATCCTCCCACAGAAAATAACTACAAACTCTGTAGTCTCAAACATATATATATATGTGTGTGTTTGTGTATGCACCATGCAGGGTAGTTAAAATTCAGATACAATAGAAACCTCACAGTATTACTGGTTTAAAGTAGCAGAATGTAGAATTTGAAGTAAACACAGGCTGGAAAGAGAGATAGGAAATCTTAGGATAAGACAGAGGTTGCAGTTGGGGTTCAAACAAATCAGCTGCCTACTTTAAGAAAAATCACACTCTTTGTAAGAGCATAACTGAATTCAGGGTCTCTAGAACATTATCATTCAAATTGTCCACGATACTAAATAATGAGTACACAAACAAACAGGAAAATATGAACCACTCTCAGCAGAAAAGGCAATTAAAGGATAAGAACCCTCAGATGTCCCAAATGATGGAACCTGCAGGAAAAGGCTTTTTAAATAACTATCATAATTGTGCTCAAGGACAAAAAGGAAAATAGAGTTGGCTCTAGAAACGTGCAGAGGTTAGGGCCCTGACCCTCCAAGCAGTGGAAAATCCATCTATGACATATAGTCAGCCCTCTATATCTACAATTCCTCCACATCTGTGGTTCCACCTTCATGGATTCAACCAAATGCAAATCGCGTAGTATGGTAGTATTTACTATTGGAAAAAATGCACGAATAAGCAGACCCCTGCAGTTTTTAAATCATTTTGTCCAAGGGTTAACTATATGTTTATAATGAATGGACAGGAAACCTCAGCAAACAGGAACTATAAAAAAGAAACAAATGGAAATTTTATACAGTGAGATTTCAATATTTGAAACAGTAAGAATAATATGTTCAAAGTTTTGAAGAAAATTAGAAACTAATCTAGAAAACTGTCTTTCTTCAATAAGGATGAAATAATGACATCTCTAGCCTAACAAACACATTAAGTTCACTTCTGTCTCATCTAGCTTTTATAAGATATACTTAGGAAGAAGTGTGTAGCTTATATATAATTTCACATGCATGCAGTGAAATAAATAAAACTTTAAAAAAATTCTAAATCTGTAGCAGAAGTTTAACAATGGAAACAGCCTATGATGAAGGCAGAGAAAGGCACTGGGGAAAAACTATTAAAATTATTTATAGCTTTATATGTGAGAGATTCATCCAAAGGCCCAAAGTACACATGAAAGAAAGGGGGAGGGCTCATGTGAGATGAAAAAGGACAGGATCCTACTCTGATGAAGGGGATCATAGCTGAGAAACACATAGCTGGCTCATCAGACATCAGAATGTACTCACTGTAGAAACAGTAAGGTCCAGAAGGACACATCAGGATTGAAGAGCATCGGATACGCTATCGTTCCCAGCCAAGAAAATCCACAGCCAAAATATGTTGAAGCTATTTACCTCCTTACTCCCTCATCTTTCTCTCTTTTTGTTGCTGTTCCCAGAAAGAGAGATTGCTTTAGGAATAAACATACATTTAAAGAATACAAATAGGTAGAGGGAAGAAGGAAAAAAACTTTTTTTCCTCATGAGATTTTATAGGCCATCTGTATCTTATCAAAACAGAATCAAAGATTGATTTCTATTTGTGAAAGTAAAATCTATAAGAAAATATTTACAGGATCTGAATGGTGTCGTTTACTTTCAATATTATTTGCTGAATATCAGGATCTTTCATGGTGGTGAAGCTTAAAATGTAATCCATAGGATAACATATTTAAATATTGATAACTTTAGAGATGTTCTGACCAGAAGGATAGTTTTTAAATTATAACTCTTAACCTGGAAGATCAAAATAGTAATAGCCCATTATGAAAATGGACATAGCTACAGATATATTCATATTGACCATACTTCAGTTATAAATGAGAGTAATAGTATTTTTAATCACCTAATGTAAATAGGGTCAATGTAAATACTGTAGAATACATACATCAAAGATTCAGGTGATTCATGAAGATTAAATAGTATGCTTATAATTTGTTATTTTATGAATATTAGTGTGCCTTCTTTGACTTTGTTCATTTTCTACTTGCAGTTAGCAACTGGAAGTTTTCTTTTTATTTGCATAGAAAATATAGTTTTTCTTTTTTGCAAAGCTCCATAGAAAAAAGGTAAAAATGAATATTTCCCATGACATTTCATTAAAAAAAAAAAAAGTCTTCCAGTCTTCCAGTTGGTAGACTTCTAAACCAGAGTTTAAAATTTATGTTACAAATAAGAGTCTATATCTAGCATATATTGTTTATTTTGCCTGCTTTTCCAATGTCTTGGGAAAGCAGAGGGCTATCAGGTTTTCCCTACATTTTCATTTTAATTTTCTATGAAAAGATTAAACTGCCTTGAAAATTAATACCAAAAGATTCCAATTCATATTTTCTTGTTATCTCTTTCTTGAGAGGTAAAGTGGCCATAAAATGAATGAAAGAATTAAAGTGAAATGAATTATTTTCTACTTATCTGAAATATACTATGATTCGCACTGTATAATATTGCCAATGATAGTTCTAGGACTGTGCTATTTAGGCTTTTATAGACCTGAGTTAGCTGAACGGAATTAATGATTGATTTCTAAAATCTTCTCTTAAGTAATATTAACCTATTTTTGCCTTTTTATATCCTAGGTGCCCAAACCAGTAGATTATTCTTGCCAACCCTGGTAAGTATTAAAAATGTTTATGTCGCTGAGTTGAAATACCATACCTTTAGCTCAAGGACGCTTTAAATGTGGCAGTAGTAAACTACATTCCATTTCCATTTGTCCTGGCTAAAGGTGTTTTCACATGTACCAGAACACCATAATGAATTTATATATTGCTGACCTCTTCCATATCTTTATCAGAGAGTGGTGCACATGAGTACAAATGCAAGTACTTGGCTCTAAATCCAAAGTTTATAATAGCCAAAAGTGGAATGGGACATGTGCAAATATGCATATTGTATTTTAGAAGAATAGGTTTCATGAAGTTGAGGGAGGAAAAAAGTATAATTCCATTGTCTGAAACAAAAACTTAGCCCAGAAAGGATTGTTGTTGCTTAGTTGCTAAGTTGTGTCTGACTTTTGTGACCCCATGGACTACAGCACACTAGGCTTCCCTGTCCTTCACTATCTCCCAGAGTTTGCTCAAATACATGTCCATTGACTTGATGATGCTATCCAACCACCTCATTCTCTGTAGCCACCTTCTCCTCCTGCCCTCAATCTTTCCCCGCATTAGGGTCTTTACCAATGAGTTGGCTCTTTGCATCAGGTATCCAGAGTATTGGAGCTTTAGCTCCATCACCATTCCTTCTGATGAACATTTAGGGTTAATTTCCTTTAGGATTGACTGTTTTGATCGGCTTGCAGTCCAAGGGACTCTCAAGAGTCTTCTCCAGCACCATGATGCAAAAGCATCAATTCTTCAATTTTCAGCCTTCTTTATGGTCCAACTCTCACATCCCATACCTGACTACTGGAAAAACCATAGCTTTGACTATACTTTTTCTCCATCTATTTGCTATGATGGGACCAGATGCTATGATCTTTGTTTTTTGAATGCTGAGTTTTAAGCCAGTTTTTTCACTCTTCTCTCACTCTCATCAAGAAGCTCTTCAGTTCCTCTTCACTTTCTGCCATTAGAGTGGTAGCATCTGTATATCTGAAGTTGTTGATATTTCTCCCAGTAATCTCGATTCTGGCTTGTGATTCATGCACCCAACATTTCGCTTGATGTACTCTACATATGAGTTAAATAAGCAGGGTGACAGTATACAGCTTTGACATACTCCTTTCCCAATTTTGAACCAGGACATTGTTACATGTCCTAACTGTTGCTTCTTGACTTGCATACAGGTTTCTCAGGAAATGGATAAGGTGGTCTGGTATTCCCATCTTTAAGAACTTTTCCCAGTTTGTTGTGATCTACACAGTCAAAGGCTTTAGTGTAGTCAATGAAGCAGAAGTAGATGTTCTTCTGGAATTCCCTTGTTTTCTCCATGATCCATTGAATGTTGGCATTCGATGATTCCTCCACCTTTTCTAAATCCAGCTTGAACATCTGGAAGTTCTTGGGTCATGTACTGTTGAAGCCTAGCTTAAAAGATTTTGAGCATAAGAGTATAACCTTGTTAGCTTGTGAAATGAGCATAATTTTAAGGTAGTTTGAGTATTCTTTGGCATTGCCCTTCTTTGAGACTGGAATGAAAACTGACCTTTTCCAGTCCTATGGCCACTGCTGAATTTTCCAAATTTGCTGATATACTGAGTACTGCACTTTCACAGCATCATGCTTTAGGATTTGAGATAGCTCAGCTGGAATTCCATCACCTCCACTAGCTTTGTTTGTTGTAATGCTTCTAGGTCCATTTGACTTCACACTCTAGGATGTCTGGCTCTAGGTGAGTGACCATATCATTGTGATTAACTGGGTCATTAAGACCTTTTTTGTATAATTCTTCCATGTATTCTTGCCACATTTTCTTAATCTCTTATGTTTGTTAGGTCCTTATCATTTCTGTCCTTTATCATGCCCAGCCTTGTATGAAATATTCCCTTGATATCTCCAGTTTTCTTAAAGAGATATCTACTCTTTCTTATTCTATAGTTTTCCTCTATATCTGCATTGTTCCTTATACAGATGTTGGAAAGATGAAATAAAATGTGTATAATATTAAGTACAACTACATAGTAAGTACCCAAAATATGTTAATTATCATCATATGTTGATTATAACTATTCTAAATAGTTTTTCTGGTTGAAGATGTCATGTTCTCTTAAACTCATAATGTCTAAAAAGTAATAATCATTATCTATTGTTTCCTTGTTTCTGTTAGTGATAGGGCTAACCTCCTCTTAAAATGACTGCATCTTTTTATTTTCTTGATATTGAAATATGTGCATACAAATTAGAAATCAGGGTATGAATATAAATGAGGTGTTCTGAGAGTATATAGTAAGTACTAGTTCAGTTTGCAAGTGTAGGTAACACCTGAGTTTTTTGATATTTTAAACTGATCATTTACTGTTATATAACCAAAGCTTAAAAAATGTCAGGTAACTAGAGGAACACATTGTCCATAGTATGGGATCCTTTCCTCAGCAGTCTTACTCTCCCTCCCCAGCCACATCTGCTTTGTGTAATCATTGTCTGTTTTCTCTGACATCCTTCCCTGGCTTCAACACTGAGCCTGCTGAGAAATTATAGCAGGTCTGTATAGAACTGGAAATCTTTGCTATATGTTTACCTGTTTTAAGACAAATTTGAGGTCTTAGTTTTCATGGAATTAAAGACTAAAACATCAAGAACTGGTGAAATCATGAAAGTGTGATGATAGTTTCCTTCTCTTTTCTTTTACTATTTCTACATAAGAAGGCATAATAGTTACAAAACTAATGATTTTAGAGAAATATGAATGCCACACACAAGTTGGATTTTATGAAATAAACTGATTAGATACCTGGGAACCATTCAGAACACAGGAGATTAGCTTTTGAATCCTTTGTTTTAAAATGTACCCTTAGGAGAAACTAAGATGGCGGAGGAATAGGACGGGGAGAACACTCTCTCCCCAATAAATATACCAAAAGAACTTTTAAAGGCCGAGCAAACTCCAAAAAACAGGAACTGAATGCTGGCAGAGGACATCGGGCATCTGGAGAGGCGACCCAGTGCCGACGTGAGGAGGTAGGACAAAAGAAAGAAAAGAAAAAAAAGTAGAGGGAGAGACAAAGAGCTGGGGACGGGTTCCGTCCCGGAAGGGGAGTCTGGAATAAAGAGGAAAAAAAAAAAAAAAAAAGAGGAGAAAGGTTTCTGAATACCAGGGAGCATTCTCTCTGGCAGATCTGCGGTGGATCTTGGAGAGCAATATAGCTGAGAGCAGAAGCAGATTAATAACTAAGCCCTGCAAGGTTCGTCTCTAGCTACAAGGAACAGCCGAGAGCAGCAGCACAGCCGAAGCAGACTGCTCCTGCTCAGGGAGGGGCAGGCCGCGGGCTCAGGGAACGGAGCAGCCTGAGGGACCTAACCTTCCAGGAAAAGCTCCCTCTCCCCCCCAGGTCCGTGCACAAAACAAAGGGCGGTGAGGAGTCAACAGAGAGGCTGGGCAGCAGAGGGCTGCGGACCGGCCCAACCCCCGCCTGAGAGCAGTGGGCATAACCCAACCCAGCCCCGGGGAGGCTAACCACGACTTCTGGGGATTCTGGACAGATCGGTGCTGTATACACCTTAGAAGGAGTGCTCAGTTGCACGACGAGAAAACAAAGCGGCCGGGCCGGGAGAGAGGAGAAGCCCCACTCCCCAACTGCTGGGCGGACGACAGAGAGCCTGAGCAGAAGGGGCGGGGGAAGCCCTCTCATCAGGAGCAGGGCAAACTCCAAAATTAAATCTCTGCCGGTAGATCAGACTGCATAGAAAAGAGACTGTAGGACTGTGAGAAGGACAAGCCTAACCAAGAAGGCCTGCTTAGCTGCACGCTGAGAAAACAGAGCGGCTGGGCCGGGGGAGAGGAGAAGCCCCACTCCCCAACTGTGCTGGGCGGACGACAGAGAGCCTGAGCAGAAGGGGCGGGGGAAGCCCTCTCAACAGGAGCCGGGCAAACTCCAAAATTAAATTTCTGCCGGTAGATCAGACTGCATAGAAAAGAGACTGTAGGACTGTGAGAAGGACAAGCCTAACCAAGAAGGCCTGCTTAGCTGCACGCTGAGAAAACAGAGCGGCTGGGCTGGGGGAGAGGAGAAGCCCCACTCCCCAACTGCTGGGCGGACGACAGAGAGCCTGAGCAGAAGGGGCGGGGGAAGCCCTCTCACCAGGAGCAGGGCAAACTCCAAAATTAAATCCCTGCCGGTAGAACAGACTGCATAGAGAGCGGCTGGGCCGGGGGAGGGGAGAAGCCCCACCCCCCCAACTTTGCTGGGCAGACGACAGAGAGCCTGAGCAGAGGGGGCGGGGTAAGCCCTCTCACCAGGAGCAGGGCAAACTCCAAAGCGCTGAATAGACACTTAAAAGACCAGCAGACAGAAGACGCTAGCAGAACAGCTTTGAAACAGACAGGAGAAGCAAATTAAAGCCCTGCAGGTGGCGATAAATGCATAGAAAGAAGTTTATAAGTCTGTGAAAAGGAGAAGCCGGACCAGGGAATCATCTGAAAATCTACAGACCCTTCCCTTCACCGAATGCACCAGCACCAGAGAAAGCCTTCATTATAACTGTACTAGGAACATCTTTTAAATTTTTAAAACTCTTATATA